>JAYMSZ010000276.1:0-22412 GCA_036897665.1 Pelargonium citronellum
CGGGGGTCCCCCAATACCCTAGCAGCGGCCCGACTCGAAACTGTATTTCATGAAATTAATTTTGTGCTTTGTGTTAAGAGCTTTATTTAGTAAATCCCTTAATACAAAGCATAGTAAACTTAGATATAAACTGCCTTCCCGGTTGAAATTCCGCAATTTTATACTCAAGCACGCAGCCTCTCAACTGGAAAAGCCACGGGTTCAAATCCTGTTTTCCTTAACTAGGACGAAATGAAGTTACCGGTTAGTCTCCTTTATTGTGAGGGAATTCTGTTTCTTACCACAAAAGCGCCCGCGTTGAGAAACTCAAACACTAAACTCTCTGCAAGGCCTAAGTCATTTCTTTAGAGGGAATACCTATGCTGGGGAGTAGGACTCCTAAGAGAAGGGTTGTTGTGGATACAAATTTCAATTCAAAGACTTCTAACTTCATCATCGAACGGTTATGCGTTTTCAAGATAACCACTAGCTGCCCTCTATGAAAAAGATATAAAGGAATCGCGATTCTAGAAGTTAAAGATATGTAATTTTCCATACTAGGATACTTTTTCGTTAGCAGTTCCTGGTTATTACGTGTTATACCTTGTTTTACAGTTTTTATAAGAGTTTTCTATTTATCATAAATTATAAATTATTAATCCTTTACAAGGATTTCATACAACGAAGTAAGAAGTACAATATCAAAAAAATCTGAAGTGGGTTCTTAAGAAATCTTTCTTAATGTTAAAGAATTTATTGCATACTTATATCTCTTTCACTTTTTTATTAGCTAGAAATGGAATATTTTACAGATTAGAGAAAAAGGCACTTAAATTTTTATGTTACGGATTCTTTTAATTTACACAATCCCTAATCGTTTTCTTCTAGTCTAGTGTAAATTAAGGAAGATCTTGTTGGGTAATAAAGGGGGGCGCCGCTTATAAAGTATGGGTTTTGAGTTGTTATAAAGTTTTACTACTGCTAATAGGACTCGAACCTACAAATTGAATATTTTGGCTGCCCCGCTATACCTCAGGATCTGTTATAAATTCTTGTCCTTATTCTTCGGATATAAGAGTACTATCTTGGGGGGAATATAGATATTTCCTGGATTTTTTCTATTTAAGCGATTTGGAATTCTTATTACATTGTCGAAAAGAAAACAGATATACATTTTTGTAAAGATGAAAAAAGAATCTAGCTGCACAGATAAGGAATACTCTTCTATAAAGTTAAATACCCAATTCTGTCTTTCAAGGAACCTGAATTGCCTCTTAAAACAAGGTACTCCTTAATACTTTTAAAAACCACATTCCTAAAAGACTTATAGTATAGTAAAAACTCCCATAACTTTCAAAAGGGATAATAATTACCAAAATCTAAAGCCGAAGGATCCCTTTTTACTAGTATATCTTATTTATAACAGAGGTTTTTATAACAACGTACCTTTATTCAACTTTTATAAGTTACACGGGAACTCGAAAAAGGGTTGGTATTAATGTGAAAAGTAAAATAAACGAGTTAAACCTACTTTAAGAACCTTCTTGAGCTCCTATTTCTATTTGTAGTTTGGGAGTTTTTGTAATCGTTAAAACAGCAAATTTCTTTTTTCACAAAAGCCTACCTATTGCTGTTGCCTTTTTGCCCCGTTTACTACTCAAACAAGTTGACTTATATTATAAAAAGATCTATTCTGTAACATCTATAGCCATAGCATATAAAGAAAGTCCTTATTCGTATAAAATTCATAGTCTAACTGGGTATATTTGGAGGATTTCCAGTCGAGGCAGAATCCTAAAAGTGACTCGTGACCCTTTTTTAACAAGGATTTATAAGAAAGACTTTCTTCAAGAAAGGCGTTACACCTTAAAACCTTAATAAAATGGGTTCTTTCTATAGTAATGCAAGTCAAGTTATCCGGTAAATTAAGAAAGAATAAAGAGAAGGATTTCCTTTAAAGTGTTACTAAGATCTTTTAAAAGGGCATTATATAACATTAGATAAATAGTCGTATTAAGAACCTTTCGTTTCCTTTGAGTGTTGTTTTTCATTTTTGTATTTGCTTACTAGTTACTCATGTATTTAAACTATATTGCAGGCTTTACCTATATTTTATTACAAAAGTAACATTGAAAGCTTAAGGGAAGGTTCTTACCTATTTATAAATCCTCTTTTACTACTCAAACTCCTAAGGGATTGTTGCAACTTTATATCCTTTACTTAAAAGTTGGGTAAGCACAAGCTAATAAAAATACGTGTATATATGGGATCCCTTTTAATACTTTATAAAAAAAAATCTCAACAAATAAATATTAGAATTGGGAAAATATTAGATGGAAGAAATAAAAGAAAGCTTAATAGTTAAATAGCGGGGGACACACCTCTTTGGATCAGGGCTAAGCAGTTCTTCTAATATGAGACTTTCTGCCCTAGATCGAAGTAGATATATTAGATTTTTAACTAACTTATATTATACAAAAGTTTGTAAATGTATGAGTAGGACCCCCTTACTTGGTGTAAGAAATGTAAAAAGCCGAGATAAGCTTTTCTATTATCAGAGTATTAGCCTTTACCTTGAATTAAAGTATAGTCTCTAACAAAAGAAAGATTCGAGCCGCTGATTACAGGACTTCTCAGTCTTTTGCTCAGCTGAACCATAGGATCCGCTTAGGAGTTTCCACCGCATGCCTATAAAAACACCAACTAACTTAAAAATAATCGGCTTCCTTAGATAAAGGATAAAGATAACTCGTGAGGTTAAGAATATAATTAAGCCTAAGCCGCCTATTCCCTAGCTTCCATTATAAACGCTTAATTAAGGATTCTTTTTAAATAAACCTATAATTATGAAACTTCATTCTTTATCAGATATAAATTGAGCCTTTTTTGGTCAATAAAGCTTCAATTTTCCAGTGGATTAACTATACTGGTATTATATTACAAAATCTAGAACTTTAAGAACATCCTCTTCTTAATACGAATCATGTTACGTTCCGGTTCCTTGAAGCTGTGCAACTATTTCTTTAGCTCGCAGCTTCCGTTTCTTTTGGCGATCATAATACAAAGTTATACAAAGTTTATGCTCGCTTGTGGCATGCTATATAGTATAGTTAGAAAATACTAGGAAGCTTTATATTAAAGGAAATAAGCATATTAGCTACATTCTATATATATTTTCTATTGTACTTTAACGGGGCTACTTGTCTTTTTAGCAGACGCAAATCCGCGTTGATATAAGAATTGCACGAATATAGTATAGTCTTTCCTTTGAAATTACCAAGTAAGAAAAGTCGCGCTATACGTAGTTAAATCAGTAAAAAATAGCGTATGCGTATTAAGGAGTTTTATCTGATCCTGAAACCCGGGGTATTGTTAATTGGCAAGGCATTTAGCTTTAAATTAATAGTGTAGGTTCGAACCTACAGTTTTGTTATAACTAATACTCGACTTTTCTCTCTAAAAAATAAAATGAAATAAGTTCTCTTTATTATAGGGTTTTTCGAAGGGTACAAAAAACAAAGTATAACTTCAGTTTCTAAAACTAGCTGAGTCAGTTAGGCGAAAGCATGAATTTCTTTAAAAGTGGATCACAAGCGCAGTGAGTTTCAATTTCAATGTATAGGAGAAAGATGTTATATAATTACTGAGATTCAGCAAAGTGTATTGTATTAAAGGAAGCTCTACTAATGTTTAGCCAGTTAGTGGGTACTCACAAGTAGTTACATTACTCATGGAGATAAAACTAAGAGTCCAATACCTGACAGACAAAGCTACGGCGCTCGTTAATAAAGATAATACAAGGAATGAGGACCTTTATCTTTTGAGGAGCCTGCTCTAAAGGGGTTAGTATCCTGTTATTTAGAGCTATTAGATAATTAAAGTTAGGGAATATAGAATCGTGAGGATAGATTCTATGAAAGAAAAGAACTTCGTTTTATATGCAATCTATTAAAAACCAGAAATATCCGCCAAAAAGACGCTCTTATCTTATAAAACTCATTTTGTTCTCGAGAAAAATATACAGAAAGGGACCCAGTTTTCTAGAATGACCCTATAATTAGGTATTGAAACTAACGATAAATAAACAACTTGATGTAGAATTCGTATACGAGGGATTATACATCAAACTAAAGGTAAGATACTAATTATCTTTTGTTGAGACCTAATCCTATAGTAGTTATAGTAGTGGATATCCTTTGCCGCTCGGTTGGTAAAACATTTTCTATTTTAATTAAAAGGTCGCAGGTTCAAATCAAGTAATACATAATCTTAGTTAGGTTTTTATTTAGGTTCTTGCTTATATAAAATGCTTGGTTAAGTAGGGCTTGCGTGTTATTTTATTCTGTACAAGAGGGCTTTTTGAGACGGGCGTATTTACCTTAAATGCACGTAAAATTGCAAGGTGCAAGCAAAAATGTTTGTTTGAGTCGTTCAATTCTATATTCCCAGTGTAATACTAAGAGTTAACCTTAATTTAATAAGTTTAGTAACAGAAGGAAGGGGAATTCTATTGGATATTAAAGTCTAAAATGAAACTTTTATGTATATGACTTTACATGCGGCTACTCCTTCATTTATCCTAAAACTTCGGAATCTTTTTAGTTAGGGGGTTTTGATTCGCACATTATCACTATAGGATCCTTGCATAAACAACCCAGTAGTGTCTAATGTATGAAAACTCCTTATTAGCGCTTTTACCTGCAGTATATATGCGTGAATCCCTCCATTCGTATTCATCTATACGTGATTCACTTTATTAAACCTAAAACCTACCACTAGCCATACGTAGTCTATTAACATGAGAAATAAAGATAAACTACCTCACTTATTGGTTTAAGCCTTACCTGTTGCAAAGGTAATACAGAGAAAGATAGGATTTTTGACTCTAGAACTACCGATTTCGAGCTAATCAGAATAAAAATAAAAGAAAATAGTAAACGTTTAACTGAGTCACTTATTTAGGCAAATAAAAAGTTTGCGTTAGTAAAAACCCTAGGATAGCACAGCTCTGTGTATTTTGACCGTATTTAAATGAGATATTCTAAATCTAATTCAATATAGATTGTTGACAAACTCATTACTTTTAATTAGAAAAAAACTTATATGTCATCAGCAATACTCGTTGGTTATTACTTTTGGTTTCGCTTATTTTAAAAGAGTACGTTTTAGACGTTTACTATTAGATGCATTAATCTTTTTGTAAAAAGATTTAGGATCAAATACATTTCTTTGTAATTCTGTAATTCTTCTTTGGCATTCCTTACACTCTAGTTGTTTAGGAGCATCTACTTCTTCTTACTCTTCAGACCTAGACTCTTGATACTCCTAGTCTTACTCATACACATACCAGTAGCTCCGTTGTTCTTATGAGCCTTACTCTTTGTATTACCAGTATTCTTTGTATTAGTAATATTAGTACTCATCTTATTAGGGATAAAGTCTTAATCTCATTAGATTTAATATAGAGGATAGTTACCTTATAGTATAATAGAGTATTGGAGTTCTAGTAGATAGTATGTAAGAAGGGAATAATTCCTAATAACTCTAGATAGTAATAGATAGTTTAGAGTAGTATAAACTCCAGTTTAATTGACTGTAAGGGATAGAATCCTAGTGGAGTTCAGTGTAACTACTTTCCAAAAAACTTAAGCTTGAATTAAACAATACATTTCAATCGAATTTGTTAAATATCTTAAATGTAAAGAGTTACACTAAGACTTGTTTTTATTTGCTCGAGCCCCTTGCTTACTCAAGATAAAGTTTAGCCTTTACTTAGCTAATGAATTGGTTAGAGCGCAGACCCGACAATATAGATGACACAGGTTCAAGTCCTGTGATAGTAATTGAAGTACTCCCTTTATATTATAAAAGAGTCAGTAGTATAAAAATAAAGACTCTTTTCTTAATTTCCTTGATCAGTAAAATCACTTCAATAAAGGAAAATTTTATTATTCAGTAATTTAGCTAAAGAATTATATATTTTATTGACAGATTAGGGTCGCGGGGTAGAGTAGATGGTAAACTCATGAGGCTCATGATCTCAAAACGTAGGTTCAAATCCTGCCCCCGCTAAAGAACCAAGTTATGACTATTTTCAGTGTTTGAGCATAAGTCTTGCTTTTCCTCGAGCTTCGAATGGCAGAAACTTAAAGAGGACACTTTGCAAACCCCGTTGAAAAAGATTGAGAGAGGCTTACTCTACGGAAATAGCCTATGAAGAAGCAGTTATTAGACTTATATACCAATCTAGAAGAAGTGCCTGTTATCCATTATATTGAAAAAAGGGGATATGTCTCTATTCCCACTACTACGTTGTGTAGCCCAGCCAAAAGCAAGTCCTATAAATACAATAGAAAGGGAGAGATTTCCGCTAACGCTTTAGTATTTATGAATACTCGATTTGTAAAGGCAAAGCCATTAATAACTACAGAAACCTAACTTTTTGTATCCTTTATCAGACCAATAGGAGATTGTTATTATTACTATCAGGAAATCTAGGCTCAAATTATAGGATTAGATAAAATTATTTAATCAAGAGCTTAATTTATCTTTAAGCTAGTCAAGGCCTTCTTATATCCCTTATGGGCCCCTTTTTAGATTATTCACCAATTTTTTAATATGTCTGGATTTGAACAAATGCCATTTTTAGTAGAATTAAGGGCCTTCTACACAAGAACTTAGGATTTTACTCTTGGGATTTACGGGGTTTCTTTAGGGCTTGGGTATTATATATTATATGAACCCGAAAATGTTTTTAGCTGAACACTAGTACTAGTCAAACAAGTATTTAGTAGGAGAGTAGCTTAAAAATAGTATATAGAAAATAGGGACTTGCAAAAGCTTTTCTTAGACTTCGGCCGAAGACCCCTTTTTAGGTACCTACCATACAAAAATTGAAGAATTCCGTACAACAGAGGATAAGTAAAAATCTGGTCTCATACTTCTTATCAGAAGGGAACCCGGGATCAGACAAGAACGAAAGCTTTTCCAATGACAGAGTCGTATAAGTTCCCTAAAAGTTGTAATTTACCTAACATCTCTTTACTCGAACTTATACGATAGAACTCTTACCTACAAAAGGATACCTTGTGTAATAATCTCAGTAAACAGAAGAGCTTTCGCAGGAATCTATATAAGATGGAAGAACTAAGGCCGCACCAATACTCTAGCCAGACGGCAGAGTTACAAAGGAGTTTAGCCTAGTTACAAAAAGGGGGCTGTTCCGCTTTTCTTATTTAGGATATTATAAACACTCTTACTATCTTATTGAGCTAACTAACCTTTTCCTTAATTTCATTAGCTCATTCACCGAATAATTGTAGCTGCTTCCATATTTCAATTAAGAATGGCTGCTTTTTGTAACCGGCACAAGACAAATTAGTGTCTCATATTTATGACTCGATTCTAATCTCAAACCAAAGCAATTGTGTTCCACTTGTGGGATTGGATCCGTTGTACGAACTAAAAGAGTTTTAAGGTTACTGCAAAAAAGCAGAATTTAATGAAAGAATTAGTAATTTATCTATATTTTTTAGAGCTTTCAAGCATTATGACCCTATATTTCAGCTCCTAAAACCTGCATCTCTCAATTTCTTAATTAAGTACTACTCGATTTATTTCTGTAAACAAGGAGGGTCCCCAATTGCACATGATTTTGTGAGAACTCTATAGGTATAGAATAGAAGTTAGGACAAGATCCAAGCAGCCACTTAGCCCCAAGTTTCAGAAGCAGGAAAGCGACAAGAGCAAGAGTAGCTACATTCTTAGGGAGAGTAATAATTACTTAGGTAATGAAGATACTAGTTTTCGTAGTAAAGATCTAGACAAGAAGGCTTCTCGGTATCATCATAAGGGTTTTACATTAACTTTAGTAAGCTTTAGCCGAATAGCGAAGATAGAGATACCCCCTAGTTATATTTGTTATATTTTAGTTAAGACCTTATTGAATGAATCCTCGTTACTAATCTTCAAATAATTTGAAACATATTGGTGTGCTCTTTTCCTTGATCCGAAAACTGGACATAACACATTAAGGAATAGCAATAGAAACTACATCGAAACGGGCGGGCTCTCATAAGTCGGTATCAAGACAAATTCCACTAAATTTTTGGATTAATGTCCCATTATGGACGCATATATTCTTGTTCATGAAGCAAGAAATGTGAAGAGAAACACTAATAAAAATCCACAATAAGGTTTACGGAATATACTAGTGGCCAATCTGAAATCCACTGAACCTGCCGCAAGCTTTATAATAAAAATTATGATTCTTGCAAAGCCATTCCTTTTAGACTTAATTTATTTAAGTATTTTAAACGGATTACTTTTCATTTACATAATTTTGAGCGATTCTTGCTAGGAGATTTCTTAGAATAAATATCTTTTTTGTTCCTCATTTTAATATTTAGAAGAGTAAAGTCTAAGAAAAAGGTATCCTGTAGTTTAGTTACTCTATATAAATTTAGCAGTAGCTTGTTAATAGAAACCCGAGATAATTAAAAGTTTAAGCCCCTATGTAGTTTAAAATGTAGCAAAATCCTTACTCCCTAGAATTAGGAAAGAAGTTCTCTCCTTAAATAAGGGGATCCGGGGGAAAGTAGTAAGTTAATATACAATAGTTGATAAAGTAAGTATAAAACTTATATAAGTTATAACTAAAGCTAGCTGCTGGTTAACCCTAGCTTCCCTCCGTTGGATCAGAAATTTTTATTGGGCTAAAGACTGTACCCCACACGCGGATTCGTGCTCAATAAAACAAAAAAGGTAAGGAACTCCCTTTATTCTAGCTCAATCGCATACTTCTAACGAGTTCCCCTTTGTTTTAAGCTGCAACTTAGCAGTTCGATATACTGGGCAAGTCCATTTAGAAATGGTAAATCCAAATTGTCACGCGGTATTTACAGGCACCCTCATCGTATAAGCTAGAGTACTTGCTCGCTACAATACTTAGTATATTTTCAAAGATCTAGAAAAGCTAGTAATTATTCTTTTAACCAAAGACTTGCCACAACTGGACTAGAGTAGCTATACGTATGCTGGTTTTGGGAATATAATAGTCTCGCTGAATTATAAGTCTATAGGGTCGTCAAATCCTTGCAATCAATGACACAAGAGGTCCCTGTTTTTCGTTTCGATAACAACTTTGTTAAGTAATAGAAGGAATAACCGATCCCAAAAGCGAGTCATTTCGGAATTTATTCGAATCATAGAATCTAAGCTAAAATTCCTATGAAGAATCTAAATATAGTAATGCTCACAGGCTCCGGGTCATCTAATATTAGTATTAATAAATATAGCTTGTCTTTTACGAACTACTCATTATTTCTTTTTTCTGATTTTCCTTTATATTTTTTATTCAGTCCTATAAATCCTATAAATAAAGGGGATTCCTAGTTAACAAGTTTAAACAAGACATTGATAGAATTATAAACTGCCGGTGTATACAATATTAGAAAAAAATAGAGCTACTTTGTCATAACGCGGCCTCCTATTGACAATTTCTGACAAGGGTTTCCTACAAAAGTACCTATTTTCCCGAGAATAACTCTTTAGCAGGATCCCTTAACTGCCGTACAGAGGGTTAACAAAGAACTTATACCTCTCATATCCAGTAGCCCCCGGAAGCTTTACAGAGGGGTGTCCTAGAAACTTGAATATATAATAGCCACATTTTTCTGATAGGCTATACCAAGAATTTTGAGGTTTAGAAGACCGAGGGAAGATTAGACCTTAACCAGTAACTGTGGACCAAACTGGAGGGGGTCTTATATTCAGGGACATTCATTAGGGAGGGATATCATAAATAGAAAATCTAAGAAATTGCTTTAAAGAATCCAGTAGCACAGTTATCTTATCAATGCCCACTTTCGTAGAAACCGAGTATGATAGTAACAAGGAACCCAAGTAAGGGCAACCTTTTAGTTGAACGGCAGATATAGAAGCGAATCTAAATTACCGGAAATTCTTTTTAGAAAATATCTATCTCTTGTTTTTACTTAATTGGCCTAGCAGCCTACTAGTCAAGGTAATCTTTTTACTAAGAACGGGCTGCACCTGTCTATAATGTAAATTTATTACACAAAAAGTAGTACTGATTCAATCCAGGGATTGTGTCTTCTTTGTATAAGTATATGTAACTGGAGTAGCTTGTACTCTTACTATTCCGTACTTATAAGGGTGTTTCGTATAGGGAACCATATCTATTAAAGTTAAAGCTGGGAAAGCAGGGTTTCATAGGACTAGAAAGAAAAAGGATGTTATCAAGGATTTCCAGTTAGCCACTATTAGACTTTACCTCTGGGCAGGTAAAGGCCTTTTGGAGTATTATGAGTTATAGAGCTAAACAGAGTTTTATTTTTTTAGTTAGAAGTTCTTATCTATGCTAGGAATTAGGAACTTACTGACAAAGCAATATCTGAACTAGACCCACTTAACAACAAAGTAAACCTACAAAATAAATGAAATAATTACGATACTCTAAAAAGAAGTCAATTAGGGGAGACTCCACTTGCTTAACTGCACACTCCAAGACTTTTTGGGATCAAAAAGCACCTCACGAATAAAGGACCCGCTTTCTGATACAAACTCCACAAGAAATTCTGTAACTCTAGACTTTATCCATATGTAGTTCAAACTTTACGGAGACTCATTATATATTGAATCCAGTAACAAAAAAGGAAAAAGGAGGGTACTTGGGTTTTCTTTTACCGAAGGCTTTGCCTTGCGCTTGTTCTAGGATTCCATATAACGCATTCCTTAAAAAGGGTCCCACTCCGTCTCGAAACTCCAACATTAGTCTTTGAAAGAACCTTTACTCCGAACCCGTGCAAACTGGGGTTATCTGTTATAGTAACCCCTCGTTTAATATAATAGAAGAAAATACTTTAGAATTCAAAGTCTCTTAGATTTTCCGTGTGGAATCCCAATGCAATCTCGCCCAATATCCCCACAAGTTAGAGAATACTTAGAGTTCAAACCTTTTTTAGGTTTTTAAACGGACTGGTGCCGATTTCATAAGACTTCGATTAATGAGCTCCTACGAGACTGTAAGAAGTGCAAAACAGGGTTATATTTCGTTATTTTATTTAAATAAAAGTCCCTCTTAGGAAAGCAACTCTTCAGATACGGCGGGGTCATATAGAAAAATAACCAAACATAATTTGGCAACCCCAGTTTCTGGCTAAAAGTGATCCTATGAACAAATATTCAAAACCTTGCATTGTACTGACACTTGCCCTATAATTTACCTTTAAAATACTTTAAGTTCCTACTCCTTAGGAAACTAGTTGTTTTCAGATGTCTTGCTTGTATTTAAATATCTACTCCTTTAATACAAATTAAAGAGATTAGGTTAAAATATCTACTATAAAGTTTTAGTAAGATTAAAGACTTGCTTATTTTATAACTACGAATATTTAAAATTTTAAGTGAATGCCGGATTCTAAAAAAAGCTTTTTTTGATTAAAATTGACACCTTTCTAAAATTCAAGCTGTCCTTTTTGTCTTAGATTTGCTAGGTAAGCTTCAGTCCTAAAAGTAGAAAGTCGAAGGTTCGAATCGGATTGCTCCTATAAGTACCTCTTCAGGAATCTTGTCCCGTTAACGGAGTATACCAAAAGTTTCCGTAATTCACAATCCCTATTTGTTTTGTTGAAAAAGACTCCGCGGAAAATCTGGTAGTTATAATTAGGAATCCGGGCTTAAATAGAACGAACTCTTTTTTGTATATGTCCTTCTCTATATGAATAGTAAAATCTCTACTTAAAGGTATGTAAAGCACAGTAAATTGCCAAAATGTAGAAAAAAAGCATATCCTCAACACGGGTTAAAGCTCACGTAAAAGACCATAGACCATATAAGAGGTTTTCAATTAATATATAGATATACAAGGCCCTTTACCTTGTTTTTAGTTAAAAAAAGGATTTCTAAACAAGGGCTTATAATAGAGTATCTTAGGCAATTGGTATGTAGGGACCCTTGTGATATTCAGGCAGTGCTCTTTACTTTAGGACTTAAGAAATTTTTGAGATATAGATATAAAGAAGAAGTTATGTTCTAGCTTTTAAGGAGGGACTTTAGTTCTATCTTGCAGTAGGTTGATAGTAATTGTTCCGGAGGTTATACCTAGCTTTAAGTTTTTAGTCTTGTGACTTACCTTTTACACATATTTTTATCTTTTAAAGGGGTCTAGTTTCAATTCAATTTATTTTGAGGATATCCTTGAATCTGATGCTTTGGAGTTGCTACTGAGAAAACGAAATCTCTAGCGTTAAAGTGGATACGCTTTTTATACAGTTAGTAAGGTTTAGACAAGGTAAAATATGGAAAAGAGATTCCATAAGTAAGTTGTATATACAAAGTTCGCAGGAATTCTAGTTATTTATACTTAGTATTTATTGGTAAAAGGCGCTAAATTCAGTTTATAGTCTTTGGGGGGAACATATTTATCTTATAACAGCGGTATCAAGGCTTTACTCTATTAGTAGAGAGGTAATGATTCTATCTTAGTCATTCAATCTTTAGGGCTCCCTTAGGCTTGAACACCCATAGTATAGGTAGGCATCTCCTTGATCAGCCCTAACTTTTACTTTTGAATTGACTAATTTAAGTTTTGAAGACTCCTCGACTTAGCTTTTTGACTTCGGTTTAGTAAAATTCAAAGACTTGCGAAGAATGCTTTATAGGGGCTTCCAAGGAGAAAGGGGAGTATATATTAGGGAATGTTTAGTTCTAGTTAAGAAACAGGAGCCCGAATATACTTCTAGTTGCAAAATAACAAGCAAGTATAGAAAACTTGGGTTATAGAGCATATCACAAAATACAGACTTGTGTAATTATAATTAAAAATTTGAGGTGATAGGTTAATCCGAAAAGTCACAGCATATCTTGTCAAGTATAACTAGATTAATATGTTTCTGAAGTTGCTGAGAGGGTACCGGTTGAATTCTCTTAGTTAAATGTGAGGCAAAACGTAGGTTCAAGTCCTGCCCACGTTAAAGAAACAAGTTACGCCTCCTTTCTATGTATTTTTCCTAGTTTTGAGTCTATTTGCGGTAAAATTATAAGGAACTTCAGTCGTTTTAACAAAAGGTAGCGACTAGATTAGTTATTTCTTCTCCTGATTAGAAGACTCTAGCTAAAAGTTTAGAGGTCTGGTTCTCGTTTTACTTATTCATATCTAAGTCGTTTATTCTTTTAAAAGGGATAGCCGAGCAAGAGAATATACTTACCTAAAAGGGGCTTCTAACTTAAGCAGTAACATTAGTCTTAATATTAAGATCCCTAGTTTCGTACTTAGTGGCTATCAATGCTTCTACCCATTCTTAGGAGAAGAGCTCTTCTCTCGAGTATCCATTTAAAGATCTGCTCTAACAAGTGATTTAGCTATCTAGTTATAGAGTCCTTCGTACGTAAGATTCCCTTTGAATAAGACCCTGTTCTTTCATATAAGGAGTATCTAGTACTTCTTTTTAAGCTTATTATTAGTTTTTTACTTTCATAAGATTTCTTCCACTCGGTATTAAGTCTTTTGTTTTAGTAATAGGAACTCCTTTTAAAGCTAGACTACGATATCTAGACCTAAGGGGGTATCGTATCATTGAACAGTTGATGTCATACCAACGTGAGTTTCCTATTCTTAGTGATGGGGATGAACGCCTAATACCGGACTTAATACTAAATGCATTTTACTTTATTTTTAATTCTGAAAACCTTAGCTCAGTTTTAACTTTCTTTTTGGTGATCAAAACTAATAATAAACATAAATTAAGAGCCGAAACCTAAAGCATTTTAGCTCCTTAAAGAGTATGGAGCTCTTTTTCTTCACATAATATAATAGGAAGTTAGCTAAATCTAGAAAGGAATGAGTAAGTACTGACCTCTTCTGGGATTTTTCAAAGTATTTTTTAATATAATTACACAGTGTAATACTTAATGTATTATTTGGAAGTATAGATAAAGAATGTAGGCTCAGGATTCTTTTTGTTCTGTTTTATTATATTCTAGAGAATAGCCTGCATTTGTAAACCACAATAAATTTTGAAGTAGATCTTTCGAAGCACCTAACAAAGAGTTTAAGGTCTATGGCTTATTCTATTGGCTTTCTTTTACGGTACCCAATGCGCTATGAAATCTCTTTATAACTATAAGCTTAAGGTAAGAAAGTACTTGCTTACAACACGAAAAAGAATTTGTTGTAAACCGGTACTTAATTAAATGAAAAGCTAGTCTATAAAGTTATACGAAAAGGTTCCCTTTATATCTATCCTTATCAAGAGCTGTTACTCTATTTTACAGAACAAAAGGAGTTAGACCAGACGCAATCCTTTTCCATAGATATTACCTTTCTTCGACCCAGTTTCTTGTTGGGTTTTCGGTTTAAGAAGAGCTTTTTATTTGAGTGTCCTTGTTATAACATAAAGCTTTCTAGTTTCTTTGAAGAATTTATTGAGGGAAGTGCTTATAGAAACCTTTTATCCTAGAGAATACCTCTTAAACTAAAATAAGGAAAGCTTTGACCCTTTACTTCATGTTAAGTAACTGCCCTATAAAAACCTGCAAAGTTCCTCTTCTAAAAACCCTACCTAATTAGCCCAGATTTAGTACTTAATTCTTCCTAATTCTACTAATATAATATATACTTATACTTATACCTTCCTCAATTTTTATTCTTAGCTTGCTCCTAAATATCATAGCGGAACTCTCCCATATAACCTTTACGAATTTACCATAGTTAAATTTAAGTAAGTCAGCAAGGTATCTAAAGCATACCCTTTATTATTTCGACTTTCCTTCTTAATTCTAAAACTAAAAGGGAACTCTTAAGACAAAATCTTGAGGAACGGATTACAAAAAAGAAAAACTCAGGACAACAAAACTAACTCTATTCATTAGAGTAATACCAAAACCTACTATAAGGCCATTTACGTGCCTTAAAAAACGAGTTAGCCTACCCATTAAACTGTTTGTACATCCGAGCTTTTTGCGTTCGATTTAAGACATTATAGAATCTCCTTCATAAGAGAAGCAAAAAAAGGGCTCTAAACAGTCTACAATAAGGCTAATAAGGGGTATTCTAATTCTGGGATTCTTTTTTTCGGTAAGATTTTTAAATAAAGACATATGGTCTAGTAACCTTTACTTAACCCAGGATTTAAAAGAGAAATCCCTAACGTTGAATACTGAGGATAATCCTAGATTTACCTTCTTGAGTACAGTACTGATTAATATAGATAGAATATATACCACAAAAACGAGGAAAAATACAAATATCTTAGATAACTGAGTCGTAGTTGTCAAGATAATTAGATACCGGAATACGCAAGTCTTCATTACAAAAATGACAAAAAGGTTTTAAACCAGCGCCTGTCTGATATAAGTTATAGGCATGTTATATCTTTAGCAATTATTAAAAAACGCGGCCCTTTTGGGATAATACTTTGGTGGGTTCCTGGTACTTTTATTAAACTAAAACTTTCTTTAATTTCTTAAGAATTACTTCTTATAGTATATCTCGCTCATACATAATAAAACTCCAGGGAATTTGAGTGCTCTTATAGCAATGTCTAATCAAAATTTAATAAATAGATCCAGTTGAGAAACAAGTTTTATTTATACTATTGTGGTTGTATACGTAATGCATTCTTTAATCAGAACATAATATAGGGTTCGTTCAAAAAACCTAGGATCTTTTCCTTATTTAGTTATTAACTTTATCGAAGGTATTTAAAGGCTAGCTACCTCAAATTTAAGTTATAGGAATTTTTCTTCTAAAAAAGATGCTACTAATTTCTATATTATTTTATTACGAGCAGCGAACTGAAACTCCATTTAACAAATGGGGGAAGCCTGTTAAAACTCTATCTATATTACTACTTTTAAAAGGGAATTTTTACCGAACCGTGCCTTTTCAAATTAAAACAAGGGTTTCCATAACTATAGAACATTCTACTTTTTACTTGCTAAAGCTTTATTATTTAAAATATGGACTTAGACGGACTCTCCTTGTTAGATAGATATAAACCGGGGTTCTGCGTTCTGTGAGTTTTCCCCTTCTAAAAAGTTAAAATATCCTAAGTCAAGGAAGTATGCTGTTGGAAATTCTCAAAGGGGCTTTTGAAGCCGTGATAAAGAAGAAACTAGAAATTTAATAGCATTGTCCCGTAACCAAACGGAGGTCTAGTTAAGTCCAGAACTAAAAACAAAAATTAAGGATAAATTCCCTCCTATTTAGAGTCTCTCCTAAAAAATTTGTAGGAATGACTAGAATTTTTAATATTTATGAGCTTATGTACCTATACCTATTTTAAGTGAATAAGTCTCTTCTCCTTGCTCCAAAACCGATGGAATCTCACAACTTTTTCGGACTTTAGAATTATAGACCTTTTATGAGCCCTTATACTGAGCACCCTGCTTTAAAAGAAACATCCTAATTTTTCATAACTTGTATTTTTAAAAATTGATAACCTATAGGCATCCAGATACAACATACAATAAGCTAAATTAAAAAAAAAGGACACCCAAAGCTCTCATTTTAGAGTAGCTTAATATGTTAGATTATAGAGTGCAAACTAGAGTTCCTACCCTTTTACCTTTACTTTTAGGAGTCTTTTATGCTTGCAAAAAAGGTAAAAAATACTAAATACTAACTACAGTAAAAGGGGGCTCCCCTAACATATCTCTCCTTTCGCTATGTATAGAATCCTCAAAAAGCAATTATAACAATAAAAGTTTACTCAACTCCAGTAAATCCGACTTCTTTATGACATACCCAGTTATACCTTTTTTATATAGACAATTTTTCTCAAGGGATACTTTAATAAGTTCCCAAACTGCTTTTTAGCTACTATTTTCAGAAGGAAGAGCTCCCCTTAATCTGTATATTTTTAGCTAACTATACTAAAACTAAACTGCAGTCCCCTTACGTACATATACTTACAATTGTATTGTATTCCACTAAATAAGGAAAACCGCTGAAGTAAGCCTAAGTCGAGAACCCTTCGTAAAAAGACTGGCTATTTATATCGCTAAATATGCCTAAAAAAGGGAAGCTTTATGCCTATTGAGCAAGGATTATTTAAGAGTAGTTGTCTATGCAAGTAACAAGATCACTTTTTATTAACCTAATCTAAAGATCGTAGCTACTTAATTTATATACATCAAGAGATGCCCGCTGTTGTAAAAAGATAGTAAGGCCTTTGTTAGAGAATATAAAGAACGGCTATTGTTAGTGATAAGGGAAAGTCTATTCTTTATGAAAATTAAGTTCTATTGGGTTTAGAGTTTCTCAGAAAGAAAGTTATTAAAGCAAGATTTTTGCCTAAATAAAGAGTTCACAAACATGTACTGTAGCATCTGTCTACAAGGAAATAAGAATTCTAAAACGGCAAGCGTATAAATGGAAAGATATACCTGCTTTAGTTCTAGACTTCACTTGCCTCATAAGAAATAGACATCCATTGGTTTACTCTGGTTTTGTAGCTTTGCATTCTACTTAAACGAGGAAGATTTGTTAGTAAAGAGTTCCTTTGGCTTGGCAGAAGAGAAATGTATTTATTAAATACAAGCTAGTAAAATCTATATAACGAGTAGGGTTCGTAAAGTAAACAAAAAAGAGTAGGGGCTTCTAATTGTGCTGATTACTAGGTTCCAAATGAAGCATGTTTCTTGTTTATCATCTGACTTATTCCATTGAATTTTATATTTAAAGAGTATAGATAAATGCACGAATACAACACAATCTTACACGAGAGCTTATAGTTTTAGCTCACGAGAAGATCTTACCAATTATTCCGTATAGCTATCTCAATGTATATTAGGTTTAAATTGAGTACCCCGACTTGAGAAATTTAGAAAGCAAAAATGCTTGGACCTCACTATCCATTATGTCAACAGTGTCCCGACTTTCATATGCCTATAGAATATAATACACGCGAGATAATAAACTAAAACTGCTAACTAATTGATCACAGAAACCTAAGAATTTATAAAACGAGTACTATCCGAGTATTTTCTCTACCTTTGCAAATGACTACAATAGAAATCCTTTATATGGATACCTGTTCGGAAACAGCAGGACATCACTTCTCGTGGAAGTTTTTGATAGCTTAAGGTAAGGGGAATCTAGACAATGAAATGACTCTCTATCATCTCCCGTTTTGTTAGTTTCCAGTCTTGTCTTAAACAAACAGGAATTCCCTAAGACTTTTTAAGAAAAAAACGAAGTCTTTTCTTACTCATTCCATTTGAAACCTGCTTAGACTAATATTTTAGGAATAACATAAGCATAACAAGGGATCCCTTTATTTAGTTTACAAGACTCTTCTCCAAACACAACTTAGTTACTATACTCAATAGTACTTTAATGTCATCTGTTGTAATCTATGATTTACTTCCTTTGAAAGAAGCGGATGAAATCTTTATATCTGATAGTCCCATTATAAAATAAAAGAGCGCTCTTAAATATAATAACGAGTATACACAAAGCTTCCATACGGAATAACCATGGGTAGCCCCAGATTGGGTGGGAATACTTTAAAAAAGAGAACGTTTTGATTATATACCCAGCAGGATATGAAGGATCTAAATTACTAGAAATAAATCCAAGCTTCAGCTCCTACTCACTTCGAAGTCATAAAAACATCTTTTCTAAAAGCTATTACCAGAAAATTTAGGGTTAATGAATTAAGTGGGTGTTAAGATACAAGTTTGAGAGTTTCTTGCTATTATCAGTATTTTAAAAACAAATTGTCTCTTATAAAATGACTTAGAGTCCCGTAGGAGCACTCTCCGGTTATATAGATTTTTAAACTAGTTTGAATTTTTGATTGCTGCTTTCTAGCTTGTAACTACTGCACTTGGATTTAATTATAAGCCCCTCCTTAGAAGTATGCTTTAGTTTACTGATATTAGGAGGTTTCTTAGTCTCTTCCCTTAACCATTATATCTGAATAGACTCGAACCCATGCCATTACGTTTAAATTTAACCTTGCTCTAATATTAACCGATTCTTAATTTCTTGTCCTCATTCTACAGATTAAATATATTTTAAATAGTTTGTGATTAGAATTTATTTCTATCTAATTGATTCCTTAGAATTTCAAGAGTATGCTTTCTAATAAAACAAGGTCCAGAAGTAACGCACAACAGTTAGAGAATCTGCTTCGTACAGATAATACGGATCTCTTTTGGCAGGCATGGACTTTACTTAACTAGAATTGCTGAAACTCTCATTTTTGTAACACTTCCTAGCGCAAGGGATTAGGATTGGGTTCTAAATCTCCGGGATATAAAAGCTTCAATTTCCTTAAGAGAGACTACATATGGATGCTAATAAAAGCTAATACAAAAAGGGATTCCCTTCTGATTATTAGGCATATATAAGGCCTAAGTCCCGACTACAAAGAAACAATTGGGTTTCTCTCTTGTGTCTTAAAAAATGTATATAGATAGAGTAATTGTAAAAGATAGGATCTAAACTTATTTTTTAATGGAATTTTGTGTTAGTAACAGTTTATAATAGCAGAGATTTAGGCTTATTTATAAGATCAAGTAGGAGGACCAAATTATTTGATCCCCAAAATAGCTTGAAACCACACCAACTATCCTTTGGTAAGACTCTTTTTAGCAGGAGGGGCATAATCTTGTTTATACTAGGCCCATAAGAAAAAGCTTAAGCTAGCGGGCGAGGATAGCCACAATTAAAAGAAGGTAAGTTAAAGTATTACATCTAGTATCCTCTTTGAGGAGGGGTCCCATTAACCATTAACTAAGGGGAAAACAGGACCCTTTTTTACTTCCTTTATCCCTTGGGATCTAAAAAACTTATTTAGAAGAATTGTCCCTTAATTTTTAGCATTATATTACTTGTCCTATTTTTTCTACTAAACGCTAAGGCCAGAGAAAACCCTTTCGAGTCCTTTTAAAGAGATCCCTTCTACGCTTTGAATTTCAGAGTACTTCTCCTATTATACTGAGCATAGCTCTAAACCCGACTTGATCTTTATATTCTATCCAAAGACGTTAAAACCTTAAAGCGGGTACTTGACCCGAAACCTTAACTAAGTGCCTGCCCGAGCTCCTTTAATAATACAAGTTAGGAGACCTCCAGTGATTTTATAGATAGAACAAATAAGAAGGGCCTAACACTAAAAGTAATAACCAAGGTCTATCAAAAAATGAAATTGTTAAAAAGCCACAACATTTTTTTGTAAAATTATTAGTTGAGTTAGAAAGAATATAAGAAGAAATTGAAACCTATACCCCAGTTTCTTAGTAGCTTATATTTCTGCTATATCTTTATGTTAAATAAAAAAGCACCTAGCTTGGGTTTAGGAAAAGAGAAAGAGAGCGCTTTTTTTAAGAATTCCTATAATAATGTATTATGAGCTTCTTTCACACTTTTGTAACTCCCTAAAAAACACTTATTCAATTTATATAGATGACTCCCACTTACAAGTACTATAAAAAGAAACCCATCAGAGAAGCTCCCTAAAATACTCTAGATTGGAAACCCCTGCTTGAAATGAAAAGACTTCCGAAAGAAATAGGGAAACCCTTAAACTAAAAAAACTCGTCACTAATTTCTAAATTATAATGTTCTAGGTCTCGTATTTTTTATCGATTCTATTAACAAAACAATGACCTGAAAAACCCCTAACGACACTTTCTTGATAAGCTTCGAAAGAAAACACTACTAAGTACTTTACCCTTGGTAGACTCCAGAGTAAAAAGACAAGAACCCCTGTTATGCGAAAAAGTAGCTGCCTTATAGATAGAAACTTTTGACACGAATCTTGTACCGTTTTTAGAGAGTTTTAGGGTCCCTTTATAGATTTTTGACAGCTGACTAACGAGCTAAACCCCTAGTTGCGTAAGGGTCCAGGTTATAAAAGGCTTATGTCTCCAGGGTATCAACACGTTTTTCTTTAACTAATTCAGGGTCAAACTGGGGCACTAATGTATAGAAAACTAAGTCTTTTTCATTCTAGAACTCTTATCTTAGATGGTTTTTTGACCCAGTCCCCGCAATACAGTCGTTCTTTATGGAAATAGAACTTGAATCCAGGCTTAAAGTTTTTCGAATAGGTAGCACTTTTAGGAGTCTCTTTGCTTTGGCACTTTCTTATTTTAAATCTTATCAAGTCAGATCTAGTTTTGGATTGGAATTACTTAAATAGATACTTATTTGCTCGCTTCTTAAAAAATCTAAAAAAGAGTTATCTTCACCCAGTATTAAAAATTTTAAAAGGATTTTTAGTATAACTAATATTATGGGCAAGCCAAACACTTCATACCAAGAGGGACTTGCAGATCAAAGTCACAACTATATACATATTGACTCCTTCTACACTTAGTTGTTATAATTTTCCGTCAAATAAAGGCTAGTTATGGAATCTTTACGACAAATATTGAAGTTCCTCTCTATCTTTATATTTATAAGGGTTAATTAAAATAGTAAAGAAAATATTGTACTATACCTTAATCTTAATCATGCTATTATATATATGATAGGGATCCCTACAAATCTGACTAACTTTATTAGTAGATGGGGTATAAACTAAATTCAAATTAGCGTTTTCACACCATACCTATTATGGATTTCGGTCACATACTTCAGTCAAAAAAAGTCATGTCTATTGATTCTCTTATATAGACCTGCTAAATAAACTACTAGGAACCCTTTCCCGTCTTACTTTATAGGAAATACTTTGTTATTCTTTTTTTACTATACATAGACCCTATATTTCATTGAGAAGTTTTAGGCGCTATAAGTAGCTTGTAGTGAAAAATACTAGAAGAATCTCTTTTATGGGATATAGGAGTTACTTGTTTAAAGAGTTGCGAATAAAGGAAATTCAGGGGAGGAGTAGGTCTCTTTCTATTACTAGGACTCTTGGTAAAAGGCTTTGCTTGTAGGGGCACAGAACTATAGGTTCTAAGAATTGGGTAAAATATAAGGATTGGAAATGCTGATTTTATGTTGTATTGTGTACTCCAGTCTGGATAAGCACTAATTCAAAGAAACTTAATTAGAGTAGTCAGAGACTTTTCTCTTTTGAGGTTGTATATAAGACATTTTTTATTGGGTCATTTTGTTGTCCCGCATTGTATAGTGAAAGCTAGCATTTTCATTATATATAGTATAGAAATGATTCAGATCGTCTTGTATACTCTCCAACGTATAAAGTAGAAAGTGAGCTTTTCTATGGAGTATATCGAAGTGGTAAAGCAAGGGATGAGCTTGACCGCGATGTATGGGTTCAAATCCTGCCCCCGCTAAAGAAACAAGTTATGACTTTTTCAGTGTTTGAGCATAAGCCTTGCTTTTCCTTAAAGCTAGATTAGGAGATATGTAGAGAACCTAAAAGCTTTTAGAACTTTGACTACAATGAAAGTGAAAATAACTTAGATAGAATAAAACCTAGTTTAGCTAA
>JAYMSZ010000277.1:0-22411 GCA_036897665.1 Pelargonium citronellum
GTACGTTTTTTTCCTTTTCTCGGGGGGGGGGGGTTTGTTGGAACGGTTAGTTCAACAAATAATTGATTACGGTTTCATGAGAATAACTAAGATGCAGATTCTTGTCCGCTATTACTACTTAGATTAAAAGGATCACCAAAGTTTTGACGTAACAGAATTCAGAACATAAATAACTTAGAAACTACAACCGATGGTAGTAGATCTTGTGGGTTGGATAAGTAGAGTTTGAGGGATAGAACTGGATACAGCTTACAACCGATGGAAATTGTATGATACTTCTGTTTACATTATAGAGGTTGTATCTTCCTTGAGTTGCCAATCTGTAATCAGCGGGTGAAGTACCACAACTTTGGGTGTCGGCACAATGTAATATTCTAGTTCATATTCTCTTTTACTTTAGAAACTGTTTCATCTTATAAAATTGCTCACTCCTAGTGCCTTTTCTTTGGATAAACTTCCATGGGCTTTTTATTTCCCGTGTTTTTATTTTCTGCAGTTTGCAATTTCTTCTGGAATCATTACAGCTTTCACCATGAGTAGCCTTTTCAAATATAGTGACAAGTCCGTGGTGTTTGTGTATTTCTTCTTGTTTGGACTCAGTGCAATCACATTGTCATTTTTGATATCTACATTTTTCACACAAGCAAAAACAGCTGTGGCCGTTGGAACCCTTGCTTTTCTTGGTGCCTTCTTTCCCTATTACACTGTCAGTGATGAGGCTGTTCCCATGTAAGTACTCACGCTATTTGCAATTATATGCCAAAGCCTGGATGTCTTCTTTTACCAGGTACCAACTTTCATATTTTACAATACAGACAGAAGTCATCTAACATTTTCTTTTTTCCCATTACTAGGATTCTGAAGGCTATTGCTTCTTTGCTTTCACCAACAGCCTTCGCTCTAGGATCCATTAACTTTGCTGATTATGAGCGGGCTCATGTTGGATTACGTTGGAGCAATATATGGCGGGTATGTTCAGCTTTTGGGGACTTCCTCTGCAATTTATTGTGAATATTTTGTTTCTTTGCTGTAATCTAAACTTTCAAGACCATGAATCTGCAGGCATCATCTGGAGTAAATTTTTTGGTCTGTCTCCTGATGATGTTGCTCGACACCCTGCTGTACTGTTTGATTGGTCTTTACCTGGATAAGGTACTTCTAAATACTGCAACCTGTTCTGTTAAGGTTGTTGACATTGTGCTTACGAATTGGTACTTACACATTTTATTTGGTTTTTTATGTAAGAAATTACATTTTGGTATTGTGCCAATTCGTCGTTTCTTGTTTTGTTTTCCTTGAATTGAGGTAATACGCACGTCTCTGAAAGAAACTTTTTGGATGGACATTCTGTTATTAACAAAGCTAAAGAGCTATAAAGCTGGCTCCTCCTAGCACCACAGCTCAAAATAATTATGACTAGCAACATAAAATCTTCAGCACGGTTCAATTAGAAAACAACCAATACGTATTCTAATCAACTTTCAACTGATAGCTTTGGTTTCTTTTAATTGCTATAGCACATTGCTAGAACATTTGTGTAAATGGCATCCAGGTTCTAATTCTATTGTATATAGTTAGTGCCAGCCATATGTTTGTTTGAGCACTAAATCATATGTGCTTCTCCTATGTGCTGTCTGCTTTTTCTATAATACCTTATCTAAGTGAAACATGTTCATGTTATTAGGTCCTTCCTAGGGAGAATGGTGTGCGCTATCCTTGGAACTTCATATTCCAAAAAGCCTTCTGGAGGAAGAAAACTATTATCAAACATAATGCTTGTAGTCCTGATGTAAAAGCTAAAGCTAGTTTTCCCCATAAAGATATTTCAGGACCCGACATAGAAGCGATAAGCTTGGACATGAAGCAACAAGAGCTTGATGGCAGGTGAATGCACTTAAATTTGTATGTACTTGAGAACAGTCATTTGGTTCTTCCCTCACACAGGTTCAACTTGCAGATGTATCCAAATTAGAGACCTGCATAAGGTCTATGCTACAAAAAAGGGGAATTGTTGTGCTGTCAACTCATTACAGCTCACTTTGTATGAAAACCAGATTCTATCTCGTTTAGGTGAGTGTGTTCACTTCTCTTCACCTTTATTTATATTGTCTTGTTGTATGATTTTTTTATCTTCACCTTAATTTTCTGGCATTTTGATTGAAGGACACAATGGAGCTGGTAAAAGCACTACAATATCAATGCTTGTTGGCCTTATTCCTCCTACTTCTGGAGATGCTTTAGTTTTTGGAAAGAATATAACTACAGAAATGGTAATTTCTGGTTTTCTGAGTAATCTTGTTCTTTTCTATTTCTTACTTGCAAGTTTTCAATAGTCACGTGCATCATATTTTGCATTTACAAGTCCAGTTTTCTTGTGGAATACAATGGTACTCTTTTTCCCGTGTCTCTGGTTGCTTTTCTGCTCAACGGGAAACAGTTGTCTAACATTATTGCTAAACCATTTAATCAGATCATAAATAGAAATGTGGTTGCTTTATTAATTAAATGAATTATTTGTTTGTTATCCAGTTTGTTATTGATTTGATCCAGATATACCTATGGATATCCATTAATTTATATCCAATTTTAACGAGTTCTGATTTGCTTGTGTTGTTTGGACTATAAAAAAGAAAAGGTCAAACCACAGAAATAGGCGAATTGTCCATACTTTTTGGGGGATTGGATTATTGGAAAGTATATTATTTTCTCCCGTCTGCAAATGCTGAACTTGCTTTAAATGAGAGATGGTCATTTTCCATGAATTACTGACATAAGCATTGTAAAAAAGAGAATACCATGTTTGGGGTTCCTAAAGCATGTCAAAATTTTGAAGTTCATAGTTCATAATTTGTGTTTTTGTTACACATTGCTTTTATCTATTTGATTGGTTTATGCTTTTCATTGAACCCTCTCTCTCTAGTACTTACCTAATCTTGTGGTTATTTGACTTTCTTTTTTATAGGATGAGATACGGCAAGGGTTGGGTGTGTGCCCGCAGAATGATATTCTGTTTCCAATCGAGGGTCTGTAAGCATTATTTTACACATTTCATTAATGTCATGTAGAATATTAGGATTTTATTAATTTCTCCATGCTTTTTGATGTCCTTCATGTCATCCTTATTGATAGTTTTGTTATGCTTGCTTCAATCTTTCTAATTAGTTATCTTCTACTTTATATATCACACCATGTATTAGCTTTGGCTTTTGTGTTGGAAACTTAACTCCATGTGCACAATCAATTTAGTTATCGTCTAACTATCTGAAAACTTATCCACTTTTTTCTCATTAATTCCCATGGGCATCTCTAAGTACCCTCTAGAGTTGCTTGTAAGTTCCTACATTGTTAAATTTGATAATGGGCTACACATAATAACCTCTAGTACTATTAAAACCAACCCAGAGGAGAATGAGTTTTGTAACTATGACCTTTAGTACTTAGGAGCTAACTGATGTCTACAATTGGAGATTTATTTGTGAAGGAAAAAAGGATATAAGAAAAATATGAAAAGAAAAGAAGAACAAATGCGATACATGCATTTTCCAGGATACAGTATCGTTGCAGTGAATGGGTATCCATTTTACCTGGATTAAGTTGATTTTTTATTCTGTTTAATTGGTTCCTTTATCCAGGTAAGAGAGCATTTGGAAATGTTTGCCGTTCTGAAGGGCGTAAAGGAAGATTGTTTGGACAGCGTCGTGGCTGATATGATTGATGAAGTGAGATTTCTATGACTATGGAGTTTTATGTGCTTTATTGCTTATTTGGTCTATTGAAAGTAAATAATTTTCTAGCTCGGAAGCTTGAGATGGTATATTCTGCCGTCAGATGTTAGGGTTTGTTTATTGAGAATATAGTATTTGCTATTTTATTTTGTCACCTCCTCTTTATCTTTTGATGTGTTGTTAACTTGTTAGAAAGAATTTTTTTGTAACTTTTTTCCTCTGCTAATGAAACATTAATTCAACACCTCATGTCAAATCATTGAAGATGTTGTGGAAGAGTTTTCATGCAATTGCCTTGTGATCTTTCTTTTGTTTTTTATGGAATTATTTTGGAATAAGTACCATGGGCTCTCATACTTAGTGCTTTGCATGCTCTGATTGACTTAGACGATGAAACTATAGGGTGAAGTTACGGTAGATGAGATGCCGGATCATGGACTTTGATATGAAATTTCTTTATCCTTTATTTTTTACAAGTGTGCATGCCTTCAATTGTAAATACGTTAGTGTTTTGCAACTAATTTGTACTTTAAGATATTTCAGACCATGTGGTAAGCTGTGTAAATTTGTTTTCTTCCCTATCTTTCATATTTTCTTCCAATATATAATCTCCTTTCGCATGCTGCTTTATACATTTGACCTGGTAACATTTTTTTCTCTATAATTCATAGTTACATATGCTAAATGTGTATTTTTACTTCTACTATTGGGGGCAGGTCGGTTTGGCTGATAAAGTCAACACTGTTGTGCGGGCTCTTTCTGGTGGCATGAAAAGAAAATTATCTCTTGGCATTGCGCTGATAGGAAACAGTAAGGTTGGTAGAAAAGCTGAAGAGCAAATTTTAGTTGTCTTCTATGTTGGAATTAGTTCATATTGTCTTCTCTATCTCCACTACAGGTTATTATTCTTGATGAACCTACTAGTGGAATGGACCCATACTCAATGCGTTTAACATGGCAATTAATAAAAAAGATAAAGAAGGGAAGGATAATATTACTGACAACACACTCAATGGATGAAGCTGAAGTGTTGGGAGATCGAATAGCTATCATGGCAAATGGTTCCTTAAAATGCTGTGGAAGGTTCTTTCCAAATCACAACTTAATTATCTCTTTTATCAATAGCAAAATAATGTCTTGTTAACATTTAGTACACTAGTACAACTATTCTATGGTTGTTTGTCTGACTTCGATAGAAGAAAGCATGTTCTATGTCCACAATCTATTCAGTTTTCGTTTGTTTTTGTTTCCCTTCCCAGAGAAGAAGAAACAAGGTTCCATTTGTTTAAAGAACTTTATGGAGAGTGTTTTCTGATTTCCTGTGTTTAGTGCACCATAAAAAGTTAACCGACTGAATAATTTTTGGTCAAAGGAACTTTTTATCACAATTTTCATTTTTACTTTACTTTCAAAAGAGGAAGTCATTTTCTCCATGGATAAATATTCTCTGAAGACAACCAAATGCTAATTGTGTAAGTTTGCTCTGGCTTTGGCATTTCAGTTCCTTTTGTTTTCATTACAGTTAAACAATTAAGTTTCTTAGTGGTTCTTATTTTGTTTGCTAATGCCACCACTCTCTTATGTGTAGTTCCCCATTTCAAGAAGAGTTTGATACTTGAACTTTATAGTTAGAAATAAAACATTGAACTGATTGTAAGAACCCTTTTTATTTTGTCATGTATACAGGGAAATGATTATTCTTGAGTATTTCTATTTTGTTGTTTTACAAACAACATTCTTATATTCAATTCCGTTTTTTTACAGGAACTTAGTTACTTGAATTATATGCTCAATTCTGATATAAGTTTAAGATTGTTATTTTATCTGAAACTCGTTATTTTATCTGAAACTCTCATTTTGCACCAGTTCTCTTTTCTTGAAGCATCAGTATGGGGTTGGTTACACCCTCACTTTGGTGAAGGTTTATTTTTACTCCCATTCCTCCTCTGTTTTCTTTTCCTTGTCAATATTGTCATGCCTGACGGTCTGATTATTATCATTTCCTTTCAGTCTGCACCCACTGCGTCTGTAGCTGCTGATATTGTTTACCGTCACATTCCGTCAGCAACCTGCGTGAGTGAGGTATGTACTCTTCTTATTTTTTCAGTCTTGTTTAATCAAATTTTTGCAACACATATATGCTCATTGATTTGCCTATTGTGACAACACTCACTTAAACGTGCATCATTCACGAGCATGGTTTCTGGAAACAAGTTCTGAAAACTTATGTGTAAGTGGGCTGACCCCAAGCCTTTGAATAAGGCATCTCCATTTCTAATGGGCGGGTAGCTAATCTTTATTGATCAAATGTATCAGTGGGCTAATTATTAACTATTGTTGGTAGAGTTTAAGGTTTATTATCTCTTTGCTTTTCAGAATCTTCTGTTTTGAATATTTGTGAATTCATGGTACCTTATTATACATATGCAAACTCCCTGCCTGGAACAGTTTAAAGTTTGTTTATTTAAATTTTGCTTTGACTGCTGTATTGGGTTTGATATACCTCGCCAGGTTGGAACAGAAATTTCTTTCAAGCTTCCTCTTGCATCCTCGTCATCCTTTGAAAGTATGTTTAGGGAAATAGAAAGGTGCATGGAAAAACCAGTTTCTCACTCTGAATCAAGTGCTCATGAGGACAGAATTTGTCTTGGCATTGAGAGTTATGGTATATCTGTCACAACTCTGGAGGAGGTTTTCTTGAGAGTAGCAGGATGCAATATTGATGAGGCTGAGTGCATTGAGCAGAAAAAAACTTATCCCTTACCTGATTTTATGGTTTCTCAAACTTCTAATGATCATGTTCCTAAGAAAGTGTTCCATTCCAAACTTTTTGGGAATGTCAAAATGGGCGTTGGAATGATGTCCACCCTGGCATGTAGAGGATGCAGTTTAATTTTTGCTGCAGTTTTAAGTTTCATAAACTTCATAAGTATGCAGTGCTGTTGCTGTTGCATCCTTTCAAGGTCAACATTTTGGCAACATTCTAAAGCATTAATCATAAAGAGGGCTCAATCTGCTCGGAGAGACCGTAAAACAATTGTTTTCCAGCTTCTAATTCCTGCTCTGTTCTTGCTTTTTGGTCTTCTCTTGCTCAAGCTGAAGCCACATCCTGATCAGCAGTCAGTAACTTTCACAACTTCACATTTTAATCCTCTTTTACGCGGTGGGGGTGGTGGTGGTCCCATCCCATATGATCTATCTTGGCCTATAGCAAAGGAGGTTAGTCAATTTCTTACATACCCACCTTGTCCTCCCCCCTTTCCTTCTTTGTGTGTGATTTTGTTCTAATATTTTGTGTAACACATATAAATTGCCGCGAATCAACCTTTAAAAGGCTACTTATGATGCAGGTTGAACAGTATGTTGAAGGTGGCTGGATTCAAAGCTATAAACGTAGTACATATACATTTCCGGATTCAGAGAAGGCATTAGCAGATGCAGTTCAGGCAGCAGGCCCAACTCTAGGACCAGTCTTACTTTCAATGAGTGAATTTCTAATGTCCAGCTTCAATGAATCCTACCAGTCAAGGTTTGTTGACCAGAATATTTTGTTGACAGTCTCCTAAAAACCTTGGTAATGTGTGGTACATATACATGTTTCTTTCCACTTGGTGTCAGAAATCAAATTATAGTTATTTAAGGAGGGTTTCTTCATTTATTTGTTTTCTTGAACAAGAGTTCCTTTATTTCGTTCAGTATCTATTGAATGTTTTGTACTTGTCTAGTTTTGATCTCTATTATATTAATATGAATTTGTATTGGGTTTGTGCATGCTTGTGTGCTGTGCATGGTAGATGATGCTTTTAATCGGTTTTGGAAAATGAATAATAGTATGTCATTGCTCATTTCATGCTGCCTATGATTTGTTTTGCTGTTGTGTCAATCAGAATGCATTCTGTTCCAAGTTGTTTTTTCATTCATTCTTGTGAAGGTGCGCCCTTGACATAGGAAGAAGTATATGTTGTTGTTCATTTGAGTTAGTCTTCTATAATTTTTTTCCACTAGTTTTGGATTTCATTTCATTATAGAACCTGGCAAAACAGGCCAGGATCGTAAAAGTTATGTTGATTTTATTAGCATGTATGACATTTTTTGTTAATGTTTTCTTGTTCGACTCTAAATTAAGCTTATGTGCAGGTATGGAGCAATTGTGATGGATGATCAGAATGATGATGGGAGTTTAGGATACACTGTACTGCACAATAGTTCTTGCCAGCATGCTGCTCCAACCTATATCAATTTAATGAATGCTGCAATTCTTAGGCTCGCTACTCGTGACAAAAATATGTCAATTCACACACGCAACCACCCTTTACCAATGACTGAGAGCCAGCGCTTGCAACGTCATGTATACATTCTCTGTTCTTTGATCATTGTCTGAGTATCCTTCCAACTCTTTGCTGCATGATAGGTCTTAGCTACAAATGATATGCACCAAAGCTTTGTCTTACTTGTATCTTCCGTGTTGCAGGTGAAAACTAAGGTTACCATATATATTGTCTTGAAATGAGGGCGATCATAAATATTGGAGTAACATAAAAAAAATGAAAGCATTTTAAAGATAAATTATTTTTCATTATATATTACAAACTTATGATGAAACTGTCTTGAAAACGAATCGACTCTCTTAAAACTCAATCAAGTTTATCTATCTGAAAATGAACTAACACACTTTTACTTTGCCTTTTCGTATCTTTTCATAAAGGCTAATTAAAGATCAATGTTTATCGTGATTTTTTACTTTGGATTGTTGTTTATTTTGTAGGATCTGGATGCTTTTTCTGCTGCTGTTATTATTAATATTGCCTTCTCCTTTATTCCTGCCTCTTTTGCTGTTGCTATTGTAAAGGTACGTTCCAAAATGCCACTTTGAAGTGCCTTGTTTGTTATTGGGTGAATTAGGAAAAGAATCATAACATCTTTATTAGGATTATGCATCATATATTGTTTTGCTCAACAAGCTTCTGTTGCAAGGATGAGTGGAGCTGCTTTAGTTACTTGCTGGTTTTGGAAGATCCTTTTGTTTCCGATTACTTTTGCATACAATTGGAATAGAAGTTCCCAATTATCAAATAAAAATCTAAGGACCCAAAGGAGTTGTACAGATTGCCATTAGAAGTTTTAGAAGGTTACAATATACTGGTTGTACACATACAAACTCTTTTAGCAAAGTTAATGATAGTTATATTAGTTTACATGATATTGGATGGAGGAGGTGATTGTCATCTCGTGTTATCCTTTCCTTCAATTTAAAATATGCTGTTTTTTATATTAAAAAAATGTGACCTCATAAAAGCACCAGGAAGAGCCTGATGGTGGGTTCGCTCACATTCTTGTGCCTCTCTTATCATATGGTATCTCTTTACCTAGTTAACGCCTTATCTCTGATTGTATCCTCTTTGATATGTGGTAAAAAGCAGAAGGCAATTCAAAGAACTCATTTGGTCCTTTTACCCCTCTGATTTCCCTAATTTTAGCAAAGCATGCAAGACCACTAGTCCCCTGCTAGCAGATGGTTCATCTCCTCAGTTCCATTTCTTCTTTCATCCTTTCTCCTTTTGGACCTCTTCCTTGGTTAACAAAAACTTTTTGGCACGTTTTTGTTAGTGCATTTGGCCTTATCAGGCCCGTCATCATTGGCGGGAAAAAAAAAATACTTTTAATTTGTTTGTAGTCTGCAGCTTTTTCATTATATTCATATTTTAATGATAGCATCTTTATCTTGATCCTGACTGTAAGTTCCGAACTAGTTTGTCTTATTAGCACTTGACCTCTCATGATCTTTATATGATGCAGGAGCGTGAAGTAAAAGCTAAGCATCAGCAATTAATCAGTGGGGTATGGTTCCTACTTCTCTGTATTAATTTGCTAAATACTTTCTTAAGGTTCAATGCATACACATGGGACTTCATCAGCTTCTTATTTCCTTGCTCAGGTTTCTATACTTTCATATTGGGCCTCGACATACATATGGGATTTCATCAGTTTCTTATTTCCTTCTTCTTTTGCAATGATTCTATTTTACATCTTTGGTATGCCTTTTAACTATCTTTTTTCCAGCTTTTGTAACTTCACATGCTTTATTGGTTCAAAAACTTAAGCTTTCAATTCCAATTTCGCCCTTTATATCATAAAACTTACGTAGTGGGGCTACCTTCAACATACACATGAGACTTTTTTATTGGACTTCATTGTCAAACTTTTGCTATTCAATTTCTACATGTTCACTGACATACTAATTTTTAAATTTCAATAATGGGCTATACGTAATGGCTTGGGCTTCCACTACTAAAAGGTCAACCTTGTTGGAAGGGTTTGACTTCACCATTATATTTAGCTCATTAACTTTATATGTATCCAATGTGAGACTTTAATACCCACTTTCAACACCACCCAATGTGGGACTTTATTACCCACTTCGACACTAATAATTCATACTGTTTGAGGGACTGTCTTTGGGTACTTGAGTTGATGCTTCAAAGTATCAAAATTGTGACCATCCATACATGCTTGAACATATATTTGGTCTTACTCTTGATATTAGCATTCCATACCGCATTGTCTCAACAGTACATAGCACCAACATCAGGGGCGTAATTACTCTTGGTGATAGCAATGCATAGGGTTTAGCCTTTCAATTGATATGTATCGCAACAGAAAATGCTTCCACAAGGTTATTTGGAACTTTTACCACAAGCTGATGGGCACTTAAAATTATAAAACTGAAAATTTAGTTTGATTGAAGATTATAGTTGTATACATATTTGCATGCTGTAATCTTTAGTCTGTACCCACCGAAGATTAAATTACAAGTATGCCCCCTCACGTGCAAGCTCATTTTTGCTTTGCACGTGGCTCATGCACAAGTCCACTTCTAGCCTTGTGCTGAAATTTAATATGAGTGGTGGTAAACTCGGGACCTTTAGTCACCAATGCTCAGCTACTACGTAAACAACCAACTCAACTAAAAGTTTAAGTTGATAGTTGAAGGCCCAATAATAGTTTTATACTCTAACAAACTCAAAACACATAAGTCGCTTTGTATTTTTCTATATGGTTGTGCCGTACATACCGATCAAGAACCCATTGAAACATAATTCTAAAAGAGTGGGCTGCATGTATGTATAAAGCTAGTGCTTCTCCTTTTTCCTTGCAGAATCTTGATGAATGATGATATCTTACCTGTAGATTATCCTGAATTACATGTGTTTGTTACAAAAGCTGTTATTTCTCGTTCTTGTCCTTTATTTATTTTATAAATAAAATTATATTTTGTGTTTGACTCACATGCAACGTCAATCCGATCCTAAAGGTATGGAGCAGTTTATTGGAAAGGGTCGTTTCTTGCCAACTGTCCTCATGTTTTTGGAATATGGACAAGCAATTGCATCATCAACATATTGCCTTACATTTTTCTTTTCTGATCATACCATGGCTCAAGTAAGGCTAGTTTTCTAGTTGGTTTTAAGACTTACAAAATATTAAAGTTACATTTTTATGAATGTTAATATTATTACTGTGTGTGCAGAACGTGGTTCTCTTGGTCCACTTTTTCACCGGACTCATCCTTATGGTTATCTCATTCATTATGGGGCTTATTGAAACAACAGCAAACACAAATTCTTTTCTGAAGGTTGTAATTCTTTCCATATATTAAGTCACTTTAGAATTAGATGACATCTGTTATGAACACCTCAATATGAAATATGTTTATTATCTGACTATATCAACCATGTATCTGAATAGTATGAATGAGGAACAACACCTAAAGCTTAGGGGAAGTTGGTTGGTTGATTTAGGCAAGGTGGTAGTAGATAATGGATAAATACTAGGTATTGGTTGTGTTTAGGGGTGATAAGGTAGCTGGAGATTTGCTGGAAATTATATTACCACAAGGAACTGCTATAGATAACTTTATCCAATAAAACTTTCAACTCTTAATAAAACCATCTTTTTGACGAGGTGAGATGTAACTTTAAAAAATTGCAACTTTTTCATGGAGGATTTGATTTATGTGAAAAGAAAGGGAAAAAACTTGGGAACTTCCTTAATGGACACGGGTGCCTATTTGAAGCTTTTAAGAGACTTAGTAATTCAAATTTTCATAGTCGTGATATAATGTACTTAAAAGTTACATAAAGCTGTCCGACAAAAGCTATATAACAAGAATGAACTTGACAATGAATGCTCTATCCCTTACATTCTCTTGGTCCAGGCCACTTACTTTCCAATGTCTTCAGAATCTGATAGTACTGAGCTTTGCTAATATTCTGACGTGGTTTGACCTTACTTTGAGTGGGGTATTAAAACCACATACTATGAAACAGAGCTACATGTTTATTCTAGTTTGTCTTTTGTTTGTGTAAGCTTGAGTAATGCATTTTAATCACAATTGATCTGTTTTTTTTTGTTTGTTTTTGGGTTTGTTGTGGCTTAAGTGATAACAAACTAATCCTTCTGGACGTGCAAAATATTCTTCTAGAATTTTTTCAGATTGTCGCCAGGGTTTTGCTTTGCCGATGGACTTGCTTCTTTGGCTCTTTTACGACAAGGGGTGAAAGATAAATCTAGTGATGGGGCATTTGACTGGAATGTCACTGGTGCCTCTATTTGTTATCTTGGAATTGAGGTTCATTTCATATCTCTGGTCTTCATGAAGCTTTTATGCTTATTATATTTTGTTTTGAGTGTGTTTATGCATGAGGCAGCGGAAGTAAATAATAATGTATAAAGTTATATCGTTGAAAACTCTAAAGCAAGGGGCTCAGAGCTTCATTTGCCTTTTTAATTTATTGTATATATTCTTAGCATTTAAGCTAAATGTTAAAATTAATATTGTAACAAAATTAATGTATGTTTACCAATGCAATTCGTTTGCCATGACAGGGCATTTGCTACTTCCTTCTAACGCTTGGCATTGAATTCCTGCCTTCTCACCAATTGACTATTTTCACAATAAAGAAGTGGTGGAGAAGTATTAAAAAACACAAGCATGAAAATTCTAGCTATTCGGAACCATTTCTAAAATCTTCCAGAGAAGCTACTGCTCTTGATTTTGATGAAGACATAGATGTGCAAACAGAAAGAAACAGAGTGCTTTCAGGTTCTGTTGATAATGCCATCATTTACTTGCGTAATTTGCGGAAGGTACCTCTTTTATTTGTTGGTCTCTGTTGTCAATCTTAATTGCATTATATTATTTTGTCAAAAGTCTTATTTTTAAATGCTGCTAGTACTGTGGGATGTTCATTAAGCCAGCCATATTGTAACCATTTTTAGGTGTATCCCGGAGGAAAGCACCATGATACAAAAATTGCAGTGCATTCTTTGACTTTCTCAGTTCAACAAGGAGAATGTTTTGGCTTTCTAGGAACAAATGGAGCAGGGAAGACCACAACTCTATCAATGATATCAGGTGTGCTGTGCAGTATCGGACTATTGTTATCACGTGGGAGATCATTTAAAACTGGAAACTTGCATCTGTGTCATGCTTAGCTTTTAACTCACAGTGAAGGGTTTGTTTTTAGGTTATTTGTAAGAGACCAATTTCCCCTTCATTATTTGGGAACTGGCCTGGTTGTTATATGAGCATGACTTGTATGGAGGTGACTAAAATTCTTCTTCATGGATAGAGTCATAGAACCACTGAATGCCGACTGTCCTCTCAAATTTCCATATCGTTTTCTTTTTTCTTACCCACCCCCACCCTAAAGTTGTAGAGCTAAAATTCCATGTATAATTATGGAGGCACCTTGTTTTGGCTACCATTTTTTCTTCCTGCACTATTTTCATATGGTTGAATCGTTGCATTGACCCAACAAGAGGGAACCTTGTTAGAGCATCAGTGTTGCAAATATTAGACCATATTACTATAACTGACCTTGTGTGCTGCATACTGCATCTCCATATTTCTACTTTTGATATCACCTGAAAAAATATCACTTTTTTTTCTAAGTGAACATTGTTGTGCAGGAGAAGAATGTCCAACTGATGGAACTGCTTCTATTTTTGGAAAAGATATATGCTCGAATCCAAAGGCTGCCCGTCGCCATGTGTGTATTGATACAATGTTTTGGATTAAACAGAACTGTTTATTTGAAATTATAACCCAAATGAGTTATTTTGTGATTTTTCGCAGATTGGTTATTGCCCTCAATTTGATGCTTTATTAGAGTACTTAACCGTTCAAGAGCATCTTGAGCTTTATGCAAGAATAAAAGGAGTTCCAGATTACAGGATACAAAATGTATGTTTATATAAAAGGAGTTATTTTGTGGTTTTTCGCAGTTTGGTTATTGCCCTCTATTTGTTCCTATTTATATTTTGAGATAGTAATCAATTCAGATCATTTGTCCACTTGGATGATGTGGTCCTTATTTGCAAAGATTTGGCTATGCATCAATTATCTTTGTAGAAGATCCTCTCTTTTTTCTTCCATAGTTTAGGGTTGGATTTGGTTTCCTAATCTGTTCAATTGTTGAACTTAACTTGCATCCTAATCAAGTTCAGGATTGCATCTGAAAGTTGGACGTTTTGCATGATTGAGGGCATTCAATATGTTGTGGTCTAGAATTCAGTTTCATGAAATGATAATCATATGCTTTATCTGAATGGGCAGGTTGTTATGGAGAAGTTAGTGGAGTTTGATCTGTTGAGGCACGCCAACAAACCATCATTTTCTCTCAGCGGAGGAAATAAGCGCAAGTTATCTGTTGCAATTGCAATGATTGGAGATCCTCCTATAGTCATTCTTGATGAACCATCCACAGGTTTTTCACATAACTCTCATTATGCTTGTTCAACTAGTATGACGAATAAGTTCTAATCTAATGATTTTTGTTCTGGGAGAGATTATATTCCTTGTCGGCATTTATTTTATATTACTACTTTACAAGCAGCTTTTACATAGCGGAGAATCAACCAAGCAAACTATCAAGTATTCTCCAGTTTGGCAGCAACTCTGGGTTATTTTTATGAAGCAATTCTAAGAATTTACTTTTCAAGCACCACCCTAGTTACTGTGGCTAGTACGTGAGCCTGTATAGAACTAGATTTGTGTTATATCAAGTCTATCATATAGCCAATATATTTTGAAAAGGGAGAGTTGAATGACATCCTTCCATTATTTTAGAAAAGCTGTTACGTGATCCACACCCTTCTTTAGGCATGTCTGTTTGCTATCAATTTATTTGGAGAGGTTCATCAATCTGTCAGTTCTTACCAATTGTTAATAATTTTAGGCATGGATCCCATTGCAAAACGATTTATGTGGGAAGTGATATCCCGTCTATCTACAAGACGGGGAAAGACAGCTGTAATTCTTACAACCCACAGCATGAATGAAGCTCAAGCACTATGCACTCGTATGGGAATAATGGTATTGATCGACTTGCGGCCCTTCTGTGTAAATTTCATTTTCTGGTAACTGTTCACATGACCACCTATTTGTTTAATATGAAGGTTGGAGGCCGGCTAAGATGCATAGGGAGTCCTCAGCATTTGAAAACACGATTTGGAAATCATCTTGAGCTAGAGGTATTTCATAACTTGTGAACTCATGTGGTGTATCCAGATGTATAATTCCTTTTTTTTTAATTATCAGCAATGGATAATATATGATACTTTAATAAAGAGGTCTGAAATTCCGAGGAAAAACAGCCTCAGTCAAGATACAAGAAACTCCGTAGTGGAAATTTATAGAATAGATGATACGGGGGGAGAGAGAAATGGAATAAAGAGAGTGGACACAAGGTGGTTCGGCCATAAGGCCTACATCGACACCCAAATGCCCAAAGGGTTAAATGTTCTCTCTAACTTGATTTGTTATGCACAGATGACCCATATTTATAATGGGTGTAGGAAAAATACATAATAGGAAATAAATTACAAGAATCAATCTAAATCTCATAATTCGCTCTATTAAATCATACTATTTATAACACAATCAAATCCTATGATACCTGGGAAATCAGCATATTCAGTGTTCCAACAGAATTCAGATGTATAATTCCTGATTTCCTGTCTTCAGGTTAAACCGACAGAGGTCAGCTCGTCGGACTTAGAAAATTTTTCTCAGCTAATTCAAGAAAAATTATTTGACGTTCCATCTCATCCAAGGAGCTTACTCATTGACCTTGAAGTTTGTATTGGGGGCGTTGATAATATCACATCAGAAAATGCATCAGTGGCAGAGGTTAGCTTGTCGAAAGAAATGATCGTTATAATAGGGCGCTGGCTTGGCAATGAAGAAAGAATAAAGACACTAATATCTCCGACAGCTGTTTCTGATGGGGTTTCTGGTGAACAATTATCAGAGCAGTTAATCCGAGATGGTATGAGATATCATTTGCACATTTAGATTTCTGTTCTTGCTTCCTTTAATTTCCTTGAAATCTTTTCATTTTCACCCTCAATAATGTCTGTAATTGAGCTCCACTGCTGTAGGAAACCATGCTTTTCTATGTTCCAGCTGAAGTATGCGATACTAAAATCTTACAAAAACAAAAAACATTTTCCATGCATGCTTGGCCTTATTGATTAAGTCAATTGCTATCTCATCTATGATTCTATTTTTTGTAAACATGGTTTAATGGGAAAGTTTGAAAGTGTCTTGTTATGTTGTTTGCTGTTTATAATTAGAACTACCAAGTTTCACATGACAAACTCAATGAGATCCAGTTTTGTCTTTTATATTCTGTATTTCACCTGTCTTTGCATAAAAGTACCGGTATATCCGTATATACAATTATACTTCATGAAAGCACATGAATACTAGTGAGCTAAATTTACTAAGTTGCTTCTTTTTCCAAACCCAATTATTTTGATCTTTTGTTTTGTATGGGATGACTTGGTCATATTCATGCACACAAGTATACACTGATAACCTTTTTTTTTTTTTTTTTTCTCATTCCATCTTTGACTCACTGTTTGAGATTTTTGTAGGTGGTATCCCATTGCCAATATTTTCTGAGTGGTGGTTAGCCAAGGAAAAATTCTCAGCAATTGATTCATTTATACTGTCTTCATTTCCTGGTACAACGTTTCAAGGATGCAATGGATTGAGTGTTAAATATCAGGTAAAATCAACGTTGAGCTTCATTTCGTTATTGCAATCTCTTTAGAATTTCCCCCATATATAGCTATGATGTATAGAGGAGGAACAGACAAACGTGAAAGTGATTCATAGCCCTCCATTGTTTGATATTCTTCTAGTGGGCAGCGAAAAATGGAACTTAGAATCTTGCATCAATATGTCTTTAGCAATGTTGCATTGGCTTTCCAATAAATTAAAATGAAAAATGAAAGATCTTTTTGAAATTAAGAGTAATGTGCCATGTAGCAAGAAGCTTTATAACAATACATATCAAAATGGATGGACCCCAAAATATTGAAAAAATGAACATGAGGGACCTGCATGGATGTGTGTATTATTGGGTGGTTGTTCATGTCTTCATCATGAATCTTTGGTGCTAGAATAATCATTAAACCGAATCGTTTTTCTTGTTTTATTCTTTGCAGCTACCGTATGGAGAAGGCCTCTCGCTTGCTGACGTATTTGGGTGCCTGGAACACAACAGGTGAAAAACATCTTATCTCTTCCTGTTTTAGTTTGGTTTCTTGCACTGAATCAAATCATCCTGATCATTGTTTATCTTTTTAAAACTCTTCAGAAATCGACTAGGCATAGCAGAGTACAGCATCAGCCAGTCCACTTTGGAAACTATATTTAACCACTTTGCGGCAAATGCATCATGATCATGATTTGTCACTTTCATTCCACAACCTAACCTTTTCCATATTCATTAATTATTAAAGAGGGAGGGATCAAATGATAGTGCCATCCCATCTGCCCCAAGATTTTGTGAATGCATAGTCATTAGTCCATGTTACATCTTTTTCCAAGCCATTTGTGAATATCAGAAACTGGCCTTTTACCATATATATACTATAAATGTAAAATTTGTTTCTGGATCATTCTGTACTGTACCTTCCAACTTTCATTATGTGTATATGTGACTGTATAGGTCATATTTTATAGATCATCTTTGCATTTTCTGGAGTCTACACTTGAGTGTACCTGAATCATTTCCCATTTGTTGATTTCTAAATAGTAGCTCCTTTGACAAAAATCATGATCCAAATCCCCAAAAAGATGGTTGGAAGATATTGTTTGACGTTGGCAAAACTAATTGCTATCATTATATATAGAGAAAAATGTATAATCAAATTGCTATCATTATATACAGAGAAAAATGTATATCAGTTGATTGATATAACTTTTTATCAATTGCAACTTAAACCAATTAACGAGATTATGACACCTCATTAAAATTCACTTTTACCCACCTAAGTGAATTTGTGGGAGCGGAGCGACCCGCCCCGATCCATAATTTTAAATGAGGTGTCAACGCTTTATTAGTTTGACTGATATAAAATTATATCAGTCAGCTGATGTCTATATTACTTATATATATATGATAACATGTTAATTTGCTATCAAGTAAGAGCACGTTGATTTAGCAAAAGACACAAAAGTTTGCTATCTGTAAACACTAGATTGCTGCCGCTTTGAAAATTACGAGCTGCTGTAACTGAATGAAAACCTTAATTGACTCTCTAAACCAATATTCATTTTAGAAGGGGCCCATATTAGTTAGAAAATTTTAAAAGTTATTTAAAAAAGATATGTCTTGGTGTATAACAATTGAATATTATACAAGATAAATTTTGATAACATATAAAAGTCAACTTCACATACACCTCCCTCTAAACACAACCTTAAGGAGGGATTCACTTGTGTTTGGTCTGAGTTAATTATTTAAGAAAATGAATCTTAATTTTCCCTGTTTTTTGTTCAAACAAACATCAATTTCATGAATTGTTGCAAGTCAATTCTGAGTAGAGAAGTTAATAAAGTCCTTTCGTAGTTGAGATGGTTGCATCAAGAAATTGTGGTTGTAGATTACATAAAATATATATGCGCAAAGGAGAGTGTTTTGTTGCATTAAGTGAACACAACACATATATATACACATGCAAATTTCAATACGACACTCAGTCAAATATTGAAAATGAAATGAGATGATCCACAACTTTGGAAATGACCACAAGAAAGTGACTCACAAGTCGTGTGCATTTCATTTCATCTTTATTATAGAAGCTCTCACCTACCACAACTATTCTACATATCTATCTCTACAAGTCTTTATAAATGCAAAATGATCCATTTCTAAGCAATCAACTAATTTGATTCCATTTTCTTCCTCTTTTAAGTAGTTTCCAAGAGAACTTGAAGAAAAGCAAAATTGGAGATTGTGATATCCTTGAATAATTGTCATCTATATATATATATATATACCAAAGCAAGAAACTCCAACTACTACAACTAAAACTTGCCTACAACTTTTGACATGATCTCTACTTTTACAAGTGACTTGCAAATTGAAAAGGAATTGAGAAAGAGAAAAGGCAAGCAAAACGACGTTGTCAAAGGAAGAAAAGAGTTTCCACTAACACATTCTTGGTGGTGGTGGTGTAAGAGACCATTTTAGTGCAGTCAGATGCCAAAAGCCTTAGGTTAGGGTTAAGAGGCTTTGTCTCTTTCCTGAAAACTATTGTTTTCTTATTTAAGATTGTATATATTTGTCTTGTATAGGTTCCTTAGGCCGTTGCAAGATAGGATTTCGGCACCTGTCTGTATCAGAAAAAAAAAGGAAGAAAAGAGTAGCATAAGCAAAACGACAACGTAGTAGTAAGTGAAGAGACGAACGACATTGTTGAAGGCAATACTTGACAAAACTATGTTGCTTGCGTTGAATCTTACTTTCACTTAAGTGATATTCCTGATTTAAGTTCACCTATCCATATACAGGCTCGCTGGCTCGAGCCTCTACCTTAGGATGAAATATGGTATAACACTTCTTTTCAATTCAATCACATGATAGAATGCAATTTTTCAAAAATAAGAAAAAGGAGGTTGATTTTCCTGCTAGCACTTGGATTTTTTGGTCGAACTACAATCACACATGCAAAATTCAATGGAAATAAGCATAAATCAAAATATGTGTATGAGATATTTTATGACTTTTTAATGTACAACTAATTATGAGATAATGACATAAATTTCAACTATATTCAAATTTTTAGATTTATCTAGTGTTTCATGTCTCTCTTACGAGAAAATTTAAAGAAGAAACGTGTCATGCTTTACTTGCAAAAGCTATATAATTCTTAGGAATAACTCGTAGATTCCTAAAGTATTAATTGAGTAGACAGAAACAACACTGTTTTCACAAACCTAGAAAGATATGGTGTCCATCTTGCAACGCTTTCTTAATTTTCACACCTTGAGGGCAATGTGATATGATTTTCAATGGAGAAGATATTGGGTCACAAGAGAACAAAGAAGTGACTGTTGCAATTGAAACTAAACGAATTGGAAAAGATGAGAAGTAAGCAAAACAACATTTTCAAATAAAGAAAAGACGAACTAAAGCGAAACAATTGTGTAGAATAAACGAAGAGACAAACGACGTTGTTGGAGGCAACATTGGGGAAATGATTGTATTGCGGAGGTTGTCCCCGCCTCTTTTACTTGTGCATAGCTTAAATCCTAAGCAAGTTACAACAATCGGTAATTAAAGTTTCACATTAGGTGGTGTAATTGAAGTGAGTATTAAAATCTAACATCAGACATATACAAAGTTAACAAGCTAAATGTAACGGTGGAAGATCATAGCTAAATATAGGGTTAAAATCTCATAAAGATGTACATACATATATTATACTTCATATTTGTTTTACAAATGGACACATGACATGAATGTTCTAAATTAAGCTTATTACACTACATTTTTGAAAGACCATAGCTTTGATCAATCGATTCTCTTTAACCAATTAACCATCACTACAATAGTAAACAATAGTATATATGATCCTTCTCATGCAATTATATTATTTGCATGATTGAGATAGCAAAATTTTGGTAGCACTTTCACCACCAATATTCTCACCTCTCTTCCTCTTCATATTTTGTCCTTGCACTTCCAATCTCACTCCAAACAACTTTGGCCTCTCATCAATATCTTCTTCTTCATCTTCTTCTTGTTGTTGTTGTTCCTTCTCCAATGGCGTGTACTTGGCAACAAGATCAAGAAGCTCCTTGCACTTCATTTTCATGCTCACAAGCTCCGAGCTCAAAAACCCATTTTCCTTCTTCAGCCTCTTGTTTTCGTCGACAAGGTTTGTGTATCCGGAGGATGATGAAGTTGACGATGATCTTTGATCCTCCTCGTCCAATCCATGATCAATGTTGTTGTTTATTATGGGACATGCAGTTTGGTTTTGGTGTTGAGGTTGGTTCTTGTTGGTCCATGCCTTTCTTCTACGAATCTCGCATAGAAGCTCTCTCTTTCCCTTTCGGAACATGTCGTTGCAAAACTCCCATCGCGTTGTTGCTACTTTACGGAATCCCTTCAATTTGGCATCAATTTGTTAGTATTTTAACCGCAAAGATTGTTCTTATGCCTTATTTAGCATAATGTTCATTACGTCCCGTCCCTTCTGTTATCTGTACCTTAATTATTTATTTTATTTTAATAAAACAGATAGAGGTCCGGCCAAACCTCCACCACTTCAAGGTGGCGTTCTTAAAAAAAATGTATGACTAGGACCCCATACTTTTTTTTTCAATGACCATGTACATTTATATATGTGCTTAATCATTCAAACTTGACAAATGCTAAAATATAAATACTAAATCAATGAAAATACTAAATCAATGAAGATATTAAATTAGTGGTGAAAAACACAATTTGTTCCATTAATTTTTGAACACGACCAAATTTTGTCTTTGGGTATTTTAAAATATAAAATAGTCATTGAATTCACGTGAAAAATTACATATATATTTAATATATAGTCTTTTTGTCTTGAGGTCATCAAACCTAATTACCTATAATATGTGAATAGCTAGTTATTTCAATTATTTTTTCACTGTAAGAGCTAGTGTGTAAAGAATCTATACATTGAAAATCAATGGATCAAATGCTATTCCCAAAAAGGAAAACAATAATGGAGAAATGTAGATAATTATGTATCCACACCTCCATCATCATATTATGATATTGATACATGCATACATGAATAAGTTTCATCTTATAAAAAAATTATATGTGATGAAACTTGTGGATTCTTCTCTAATAATTAAACTCTTTCATTATACAATTTAATTATGCAATTAGGTTATAAACAAGTACCAAACCTAAAACCTTTCTCAATTAATTTATTTTAAAAGAATAACAATTTTTTAAAGAAAAATGTTAAATTTATTTACGGTGTGAAAATATTTCGTTAAAAAAAGTGTTTAATACCTTGGAGACCTCTCACCTATTGAAAACTGACTAGCCAGGTCCCCCATTAAAAAAAAAGCCACAGCAGTCCCCGTCCTAAAGAAAAATTGGTCATGGAGGTCCCACCGTTAGTTTGACATAACGGTTCCGTTAGTTGGGTGACGTGGCGCCTACATGACATTTTAATTTGGGTGACATGTCGCTGACGTGGCATTTTAAAAAATTTAGTATTAATTTAAATAAGATGAGACACGTGTCGCTTATTGATTGGTTCAAAATTAATTCAGTGTTATAATTTTACCATTTTACCCCTCAAACTTTTTGACTATTTCACCC
>JAYMSZ010000278.1:0-22358 GCA_036897665.1 Pelargonium citronellum
GTGCCGGTGCCGGAGCTTACGCTGTACTAGCTGCGCATGGGCCGCAGCAAGCTTCCTCCGGATAAGGAGGTGCCGGAACCGGGACCATCTTCTTCTTCTTCATTTCCCGGTATCCGGCTCGCACACGATCCAGTTTTCCTCCTATTTTACTTCCACAAGGCTCTCCGCGCCGAGCTCGCCGACCTCCGGCGAATCGCGGTGACCGCTTTCGAAAATTCGCACACTCGATCTGGTCGCACCAAGGACCTGGTTCTGGAGTTTCTTCGACGGTTTGAGTTTCTGAAGCTCGTTTACACGTATCATTGTACAGCGGAAGACGAGGTCAGCTCTGATTCGGTTTCAATTTTTTTGTTTCTATTATGGATTTTTTTTGCTATTCGTAATTTTCTTGGCAACCAAACAGACTAGGGTGTGCAATTTGGGAATGTGATGATGTGAGCGACTTGAGTGAGTTGACTTTTGAAATGTTAATTAATTGAGTTTTAGGCTTGTAGCTTGCGGGATGATGATCACAATAATCTTATTTGTTTATTCAAGAAAACGTTTCTTAAGACCAAGTGGGTGATAGATTTAGTTTTTTTTTTTCAAGATTGATTCTTCTGTTTGTATGTATGGTTGAATATATGTAGCCAAAATGAGCTAATTAGCTACACTTAATTAATCGAGAGTTGTCTCATTCACAAGCAGGTAGCTAGATATGAATAATTGAGCAGGATATTATAAAATTCTGATTTCTTTGCAAAATTAATAATTGGACCCCTGCTATTCTCTCTGATTAGGAGAGGTTTATATGTAGTATATAAAGATGATACAATTTATTAAATCATAAACCACTATGTAAGCTATTACTACATCTTATTTACAGAAACATCGAGCTATAAATTTACTATTTAAGTTGTTCCAACTTCCAAAGATGAAAGATGGTTAAGTGACTCTATGGTCAACATGAATCTTCTTCAGCTTTCTTTTGGACGACATAGTCTCCTTTTGAGAAAACTTGATATTGTATAGGGTGGCTGTGCGTAGTATATTAGCATTAATATGCTTAACAAGTAATCAGGATTTTTTTGGGCACATCCTGTATATATTATCAATGGTAGAAAACTTGAGACTGTTTGGTATGGTTTGAGTGATTGTATGGTGGAGATCTTGATGACTAGTTGACTATTGGTTCTTTACTTTACTTCAATTAGAAGGCTCTACAGTCTTAATGAATTATGTTAATCCAAGACATTAGATTAAGGGTTTCTTAAACAACATGAAAATAATCTGATTTATGCCATTTTAGAGGCCATCACGATATAGGGAAAAAGTTTCCAACTGCCAAGTTTTATTCTCTACTGCAAGGGAATTAGATTATCTAGGACTATTTCATCTTATTAGTGACAAAAATTATACAACCCTCAAGTTAAAATTCTTATTAGTTTATTCATTATTTTTTTTATGTGTACAAACTTCATTCTATTCAACGAATAGAGACCAAGAGCGAAGTAAGCTTTTGACCTGCAAAAGTTTGAACATATTACATGTACTACATGATTGTTATACCCCTAAGTGGAGGAAACCCCAAAACAATCCCCCTACTCAAGCGCTACCCAAACGGCCAAACCATCATTGAACTATAGCATACCTAGAAACATATTAGTTCCATAACAAAACCAACAAAATATTGTCAAACCCTCCACCCTAAGAGGCTCAGATCCCAAACCTTCACATAAGATTTAGAACCATGATACTAAACCGTGAGGCCTAAAGACACTATTTTTTTGCTAAAAGATCAGCAACAGAATCAACTCAAAGCACCTCCTCTTTACTTAGTACCATGCCAAATCCAGCTAGACACAGCTTTCCCTTTGCTGCTCCATCAACATTTAATTTAACCCATCCGTACAATGGTGATGACCAGCTGATGCTAGAACTTCTTGGCTGGACATTAATTTTCTGAAACTCAATAAACTGCTCATTCAACTATGACACTAGAATTGAGACTCGTACCGTCTTAGACATAATCCATTACATCATACAAAGTTTTATGAAATTATGTGACACTAGATGGGGTTGAGTTGAGTGGAGGATCTCTTTGAAGGATTCATGTCCCGACCCCAATTCAGTAAGGGAAAAGGTTTTGCGGTTGTTGTTGTTGTATCCTGAAAAGTATTTCCTATATCTTATATGTAGTAGGGTGTTGTCAAAATCTCAATCAGCCACTTCATTTTGTCTTGTCTAAAACCGGCACCCGTTAAGTACAAATTCAGACACAATTGCTTTATACAAGCGAGTTAAGGTTGTCAGACAATTAAGTACTAGGATGCTAAGTTGAACAACATATTAGGAAAATGTTATCTGCAAGTAAATGATAGATGCTTTGTGGACAATTAGATTGGAACTAAAATGCATGAGCATTGAATTAATTGATTAGAGAAAAGCAATAAAGAAAAGAAGCTGCTAATCAAATGTTGGTATCTTCCATTTTTCAGTAAACTATCTTCTTTATCTTTTCTTTTCATAGATGTTGATTTTTACTCACACATACACATATATATATATATATATATGATTCCATGAGTTGATCTTCTAGCTCTTTACAGATTATCTTCCTGGCATTAGATGAACATATCAAACATGTGGCATGTACATATTCACTTGAGCATGACAGCATCGATGGCCTCTTCGATTCTGTTTCGCGTTGTTTGAATATTCTAACAGAGGGAAATGAAAATCTTTTCGATTCCAAAACCCTTCAAGAACTTGTTTTCTGCATTGGCACCATCCAGACATCCGTTTGTCAGCATATGCTGAAAGAAGAAGAGCAGGTAAGGACTCATTCAGTTATGGAAAATAGTTTTCATTTTCTTTTCCAGTTTTCAATTTTCTATGGAAAACTTAGGATATATAGAAAACATGTTTAGTTACATACGTTTTCTATATTTTTCCATTCCTTTATATTTTTCACTTTTTAAGATCTAAATACTTGCATATTTATGCTTAATAGATACCTGTGAGACTTAAAGAAAGTAAAAAAGTGGAGAGGAAAAATGAGTTTTATATTTGGAAAAGAAAAAAACAGCTTTCCATTTTAAAGCTATTTTGGAAAACTGTGCAACTATACAAAATTTTCAGTTTTTCCGTTTTCTAGAAAACTGGAGAAATACTCCACAACTAAACAGGCCCCTAAGCTTTTCGTTTATAATTATGCATCAGTCAATTTACTTTATTGTGTTGTATGACCTTCCTCGCTTGGAGTTTCTTTTTGCTGCAGGCTTTCATGTAACTTTTAGCTACATTAAAAAAGCTTTTGAACAAATTTGTACTCACATTATTGATACTATAAAGCTCATTGTAGAATTCTGACCGTGACATATTTTACTACATTGTGGATGATATGTAGGTTTTTCCTTTGCTGATGGGACAGTTCTCTACTGAACAACAAGCTTCACTTATTTGGCAATTCATATGTAGTGTTCCCATTGTGCTGATGGGAGAGCTTTTGCCTTGGATGATCTCCTTTCTATCTCCTGATGAACAGATAGAAGTTACAAGCTGCATGGAGGACATTATCCCCAAAGAAAATCTTCTAAAAGAGGTAATTACTTGCCTAAGTTCTCAACCTTTTCAATTTGATTGTCCAGTTCTGACTTGGTAAAATATTACTTTGAAGGTGTTAACTTCCTGGCTTGGTGGCAACAACCATCCACCTTTTGAGGCCTGCTTTAAGACTTCCAATGGAATTCAGTATCCAAATGGATCTGCAAACGTCAAAGCACTACTAAAACTATATTCATCTAAGAGCTATTCTGGAGAACATTGGCATTGGAAGGAACCTTATTGCTCCCATATGACAGCTGTAGGCAATCCAATTAAAGGCTTTCATCTATTGCATGGTGCCATGAGGGAAGATTTGAATAGCATTCAAGAGGAGCTATATCAGATAAGAAGCTCTAGTGATTTCATGAATTTAGCTTCAGTAGTTGCCCAACTGAAATTCCTTGCAGATTTGTTTTTCTTCTATAGGTAATTACTATGCTTGCATAAGCACTTGCTACAACTTGATCATGAGTTCAATTACATGTCTCTTTCTCACGTACATTTATAATCATTTTCTTCTTTTACTTAATGCTCCGTGGTTTACAGTGATGCCCTAGATAAAATATATTACCCAGTACTGAAGGAAGTTGCCAAAGGCCACAAGTCCACATCTGATAAACAATTTCTTGACAAAGGACACCTGGAAGGATTACAGCAGTTGCTTCACCATTCTCACAATGAACTAGCATCTCTCAAACATGTGAAGAAGCTTTGTGAGAAGGTGGAGTCTTTTGGGCTTGGAGTAGACAAACATTTTGCTTTTCAAGAAACGAAGGTACACTATCTTGAGTAATGCATAAAATCCTTTAACAACATTTTGCATGACGCATCTAATAGTAAAAAGATATTTTTGAAAAGGAAAGTATTTCTGATAGCCCTAGCGAATAACTACATGGGTTTCTAGATATTATGGGCCATATGGCTGATGGCATTGCCAGTCATTAACATTTTTTCTAATAATCTTCGTCAGGTACTCCCAATCATTAGCAAGAACTGTAGTGAAGAATTGCAGCAGCGGCTTGTATACATGAGCCTTCAGATGATGCCACTGGGCTTGCTTCAATGCGCTGTCACTTGGTTTTCAGCACATTTGTCTGACGATGAATCCAAGACCTTCCTTTTCAGCATAAAGAAGGGAAACTACTTATCCAATGGATCCTTTTCATCCCTCATACATAAGTGGTTCCTTATTGGGAATTGTGGTAAAACATCTATTGAAAAGTTCAGAACACTATTTCAGGATCTCTTCAAAAGCAGATGCTGTTTTTACTTTCAGAAAAATGAGGAACATATTGGATCTTCTTCCTCACACACCTCTATGCCAGGGCAGCCATCCAAAAATCCAAACCCAATTCTAATAGAACCCTTTTCTGCCAAGAAGGGTAAGAAATGTTTGTCTTCTTCATTGCCTGGTTCCCACACTATGAGTGACACATCATACTCTAATCTGCTCATGTCTTTCCCTGGAACAAGGAACAAATCTTATCCTTTCCGTAAGTTTCTTGATGACAAGAACTGTGCCAGTTCTGTTCTCAGTGAACCAAAACCAGTTGACATCATCTTTTACTTTCACAAGGCTCTCAAGAAAGACTTGGAAAACCTTGTATTTGGTTCAAGTGAGTTGGGTGAAAATGTTGAGCTCCTCGGTGATTTCAGTCGCCGCTTCAATCTAATATGGTTTTTATATCAAATCCATTCAGAGACAGAGGATGAAATTGCATTTCCAGCATTGGAGGCAAAGGGGAAGACCCCAAATATTAGTCTGTCATACACCATTGATCACAAACTCCAGGACAAGTACTTTTATGGTATATCCTCCATTCTAAATGAGATGTCCGAACTGCATGCACCATTTTCTAGTGCTGATGTTAGCACTGTGGATGAGAAGATGCTAAATCATCGTCAGCTGTGTATGAAGCTTCATGACATGTGCAAATCAATGCACAAAATACTCTTGGACCATGTTCATCGCGAAGATATTGAACTTTGGCCCTTGTTTAGAGAGGACTTCACCGTTGAGGAGCAAGAAAAGATTGTAGGATCCATGCTTGGTAGAACAAGTGCAAAAGTTCTAAGAGATATGATTCCCTGGCTCATGGCAGCTTTAACACCAGAAGAACAGCATAACATGATGTTTCTATGGCGCAGAGTTACAAGAAACACAATGTTTGATCAATGGCTTAGAGAATGGTGGGAAGGTGATGATGTAGCTGAGGAAGATGAGCCAATTACCTGTCTTTCACAGACTGAAGCAGATCCCTTGGATATAATTTTGGCATATCTTTCTAAAGATTCTAAAGGAGGAACCCTTCAAGACAAAGACATGAATTCTTCAATAAACAACCATGCTGGCGCTAATGTTGAGCCATCTGGGAAATACAGTGCAGATGATAAATGGCTTCTAAATGATGATCATCATGACTGTAAGGAATGCAAAAAGTTGTTTTCAAAGAACAGATCCAATAAGGCAGCAGATATTACAGATCAAGTGAATACACCAGAAATACATATGAAGTTGAGTCATCATGAGCGCCTTCTGACCATGAGTCAAGAAGATCTGGAGGCTGCAATTCAACGAGTGTCCCATGATTCTTCCTTGGATTCCAAACAGAAGTCGTTTCTAATGCAGAACCTGCTAACGAGGTTGATAGTAAGCATTTGTTTAATATTTAAGTCTATCCTCTATTTCATATCTTGTCCCATCTTTCTTTTGGCAGCTTAAAAGGAAGATTCCCTTTATCATGCATGAGCACCATGGTATATCCTTCCCCAAAAGTTCTAGGTTCTAATTAATTATTCTATTAATCAAACCAAGGCAATCTTCACACACACACATGTATATATATATATGTTGAATCGTTTACAAATGAGTGGAAACAAATTAGAAGTATACAACTCCAACTATTCCCGTTCTCCTTATATTGGTCAATTGGTCAAACTCCCGAAATTGTATGATATGATTTGTCTCTTTGCTCCATTGTGCTTAATCATGCTATGCTGTTGGTAGCCATCCCTTTAGGCAATTAGGTAGCGTTAGATTATAGTTTTTTGGCTTGGGAATAAGATTCTCATTGATTGTGTTTGGATTATAACCCACTCATTCCTATTCCCATTCTCATTCCCTTACTCAAGTACAATTTGACTCCCACCTAAGATGGATGGAATGGAATTCTCATTCTCATTTCTTCATTTTCTATATATTACAGTTAAACTTCAAAAATTCGTAACTTTGAGCTTGAATGTCCAATTGAGATAAAAAAAAATTGATTTCATACAACTTTTTGGGAGGACGTTGTTGTGAGTTTAATATTTTTTTCAAATAATGCATATTTATATCGAAAGTTATGGAAAAATAGGAAAAACAAGATTATAAAATTCATAAATTTTTGCTCAAATGTCCGATTGGAGTGATTTTTCTGTAAATTATCAAGAGAAATACAATTACCAACTTTGTTTCACAAAATAATGCACACTCGTGAGCAATTATAAATATTTTAACCCAAAATATTCAATATTATTTGCAACGTTTATCGATATTAAATGAAAAGTTTTTTTTTTTGCATAATTGTTTTTTTTAAAGAGTGAATAATTTGATTGGTTCCATTTTCTAACAAAAAATTTATTCTAATTTAGTTTGTTAACAAATAATTACGATTGGAATTAAAATATTCTCATTTCCACACTTTAATCGATTCAAACAACATTACATGAGGATGTGAATGATAAAGGAAATGGGAATGGGAATGGGAAATTTCCGTTCCCATAAATTTTTTAATCCAAATGCACCCTTACTTGATTGAGCTACACTATACATTTACACTTTACATGCACTTTAATGAATTTGGTATTCATTTCCATTATGTTTTAGCCGTTGGATTGCTACACAAAAGAGATCTTATTCAGAGAATACTGTCTCAAGTACTGAGGAAGAAATTCCAGGACAATGCCCCTCTTATCAAGACGAGCTCAAGGTAAACTTCGGTTGCAAGCACTACAAAAGGAATTGTAAACTTCTTGCTACTTGTTGCAACAAGCTATATAGTTGCATACGGTGCCATGATGAAGTGGCTGAGCATACATTGGATAGGTATGCACTGCAGAAATAAAGTGCCTGCTTTCATTTTGGAGTTTTGGTTTCCCTTCACAATTTCTGTTCCTTTCAATTTACATTCAGGAAATCCATTACCCAGATGATGTGCATGAAATGCTTGGTTGTTCAGCCAATTGGACCCTCATGCTCAACTGTTTCCTGTAATAACTTGTCCATGGCAACATATTATTGCAAGATTTGCAAAATATTTCAGGACGAAAGGTGATTTCGCTAGTTTAAGCTATTTATCATTTTCATTGTTTTAATAAAATGACACTGCCTAAGCTCAATAAAAAGTTTACCCTCCAGTGTGACGAGCACTTTAGATTTTTAATGCAGCCCAACTTCACTCTATTTGTTTGTTTCTTCAGTTTCCTATATTTTATCTATTAAGCTTACAATAATCCAAGTAGCAGAATATACTGAAATGTAGTAAGTTACTTATTAATATTAATTTAAATCTGAAATTAAAGCTATTGATACTCCAGTTGTCCTGAAGTTGCTTTACCCTTTCTTTAGAATAGTTAGATTATTTGGTATCTCTTTCAAAGAAAAGGAATCTAAGTTGAGTGCAATTTCATGCAGCATCAACTACCTGGAATATTGTTTCTATACCCTAACTTGAAAAATTATATAGGAAGGAAATCTACCATTGTCCTTACTGCAACCTATGCCGACTTGGGAAGGGATTGGGCATTGACTACTTTCATTGCATGAATTGCAATGCTTGCATGTCACGGTCTCTTTCTATGCATCAATGCAGACAAAAATGTTTTGAGGACAATTGCCCAATTTGCCATGAGTTCATCTTCACATCCAGAGATCCCGTCAAGGCTCTTCCATGTGGTCATATGATGCACTCGAAGTGTTTTCAGGTACTTGGCTCAGTAGTTTTCTTCTTTCCTTCCTAGATACTGTACAAACATTCAGACTACTTATGAATCTCATGCTGTTGCTAGGTTTACACCTGCAATCACTATGTCTGCCCAATATGCAGCAAGTCTCTTGGAGACATGCAGGTCATTTTATATATATTTTGCATAATAGCTTCTTCTAGCTTCCGCTGCAGCATTATAATTGAAGTGTTTACATTGTTCTGATGCAAATTATTCTTTCACTAAAAATTACTTTGTGTTTAATGTTTTTATAGGAATGCTTAGAGTGCTTGTGTTTGTCCTCTATGTATATTTTGTCATGTAATGGATATGTATCTAGTGGAAGTAATCTTGAATTAAACTGTTTGGAAAATACTAGATTGAAAACAGTGTACTGTTTATGTTTTGTTATAAGCAAAAGCGAGTAATGATCAATTAATCTGATCTCATGGCCATGTATATTTTCATCAAATTAAATGTTCTATGTGGATAACCATTGAGATCCCCATCAAAAGATGATGTTTGTGAGACTAAATTAGATTTAGTTATTTCACCTAATACTTTCATGTTCTAATGCATCCAAATGTCTCAAGTGTTGGAGTTTCATGCTATAATGTACATTGGAAAAGGTTGTGTATGCACACATAAGGCTTTTACTTGAAATATTACTTCGGCTAAGAAAGTGGAAGAATTCTAAAAATAGGCTTTTCATCCAAATACTCTCTTTCTTTGTCAATTAATCACTCTCTTTATAGCTTCACCGCAGTGACCACACAGACTCGTTCATTTTTATTTCTTCATTATCTTGAATTTCTCTCTACTTCAGTTGTTCCAATTATTCAACTCCATGAAAATTTATATGTACAGGATGCTTTTTATATATGTTGATTGGCCATGCTACGTAATATTATTTAATTACCTTTAACTGGCATGTATTGAGTTGATAGTCTGAAAGAAGGCCTTGAAGCTCACTGATAGTATGATTTGGTACAGGTTTATTTTAGTATGTTAGATGCTTTGTTGGCTGAAGAGAAAATGCCAGAGGAGCATTCTGGCAAGACTCAGGTTTTTCATTCGCTTTTACTAGTCAAACTTATTAACATCCTCTTGACTTATACAATCGTGCCGGGTATATATTTGGTTAACTTTGGATCAAATTGCAGGTCATCCTATGTAATGATTGTGAGAAGAAAGGTACTGCTCGCTACCATTGGCTTCATCACAAATGCTCGTTCTGTGGTTCGTACAACACTAGAGTTTTATGATTGTTCCGAACAATTTGTTCGCATGTAACTGTAAGTGTGAAATTTTTCACTTTTTGAAGCTAATTTGTGTTGAAAAATGAATATGCACAAAATTCTACTGGCTTGTGAGATTCATGGAAATACTACCTGTAATAACATTTAATAAACTGATTCAATTTTCATGCTATAATCCTTTTAATTTGTGGATTCTGATATTCATCCCAAATTAGTAAGAAACCCATAAACTTATGTTACATGATTGTCGTACATATTAGAGATGAAATCATTAAATCTGCGTGTTAGACTTTTAGTTAATTCACTTCACATAACTAATGTTTCATAATTTAACAGAATAACACATGTTGCTGATCACAGAAAAAACAGGATAGTTAGGTTTAAAATGATATATGATCTATCTAAAAAGAAAATTGTGTGATGGTTTCCAAAAATGCTCAGGTTAACTGGTATGCTTTTCTGCAATCTCTTGGTTCTGACACAATTCAAGAGCAACTTGGAAATTTTACTGCATTTTTAGCTTCAGCTACAGTAGATGCTAGTGAAGTTACTTAGAGCTGTAATTAAGAGCGGAATCAAATACCTGAAGCATAAATAACACATTTCTTCTTTCCCCCGACGAAAATTTCTTATGCTTTGAGGTTTAAGTTTGTCCTACATCTATAGTGTAATGCTTCTTATTACTATAAACATATTGCTAACAATATTAGACATTATTCACAACATCAAAACTTGGATATTAAGCTAAGAAATTTTAGAATGAAGTATTTAATTCAGGAAGCGACACACCTAAGGTCTTGTAGTGTTATTTTCTGAAACAGACGCTGCGCGCACCATGTTGGATAAAATGCTAATGTCATCTTGGTTTGCTGTTGAATGCTGCTGTGAACTTTTCTTCTTGCATCTTCAATTTTTGTCGACTTCTGGATGATTACAGGAATACCTGATAGAAACTGTTGAAAGTATGAATGAGTGGTAACGCATAAAATACGAACAATTATATGAATTGCATTGCATGCAGATAACATACTAATTCTAGCAATTTGTGTATTTTGTTCTTGCTATTTCCTGTTAATCAAATTTTCCCCTAGAACAACTCTAGCTTCATAACTGCCTAGCTCTGAAACAAAAGGAAATTAGTAGAATTCACTCACACAAATCCTCTATCTTTCAGCTAGGATACTAGTTTATTTACCTAGAAACTATAGCATCTCCCGTTATAATTAAGAGTTTCACAGAACTAGAATTGTGAAGAAAAGTATGATCAGTTTAGTGGCTCAAACATATTTGAACTTAGACAACGTTCGTGTTATGCAAAACTTTCATCACCGCCCTTGATTGATCAAAACTTTAGGATTAACAGGCGAAAAAAAAGCTTATCCGAATGAACAGATAATCAATACTCAAGTCAAATTCACTAAAGAATGCTCTAGTTTTACTAAGATGGAGAAATAGATAAGAAAAAATAAACAAAATTGTGAAACAATGACAGAAAAAAAAAAGTATTCAAGAAACACATTATTCTCCGGCTCGTTGATTAGTTGACACTGGTGAGGCTGAAGCATGCAGCTGCACTCTTCAATTCGTTTTCTGCAACATGCTCAATAGACTGTGTTGTGTCTTTCAAGGATGATTCGGAGCTGCACGTAAAATGACATTACAGGTCAAGAACCGATAAAGCCCCAAACACAAAGCTTACGAAGAGAATACAGTTAATCAATAATGATAACCTTGACTCGTATGGATCCTTGGAGTCGATATATGATTGTCTGTCATCAATAGTGTCAAAAAATGGGTGTATCTCATCGTAGTCCTCTTGAACAACCTCTTGCTGGAAAGTGAGAGGTTGCGGAGGAGGCAAGTGGCATTGCAACGCCAGTGAATTGCTATTGTTGTTGCTGCTACTATTAGAATATTGATGCTGAAGCCACAAATTGTCTTTGCAGTCGATGAAAGAAGAGCTGTAACCGACATTGCTAGTGTTAGAGAAAGCGGCCACCACATTGTAGGGCTGCTGAGAGTTGTGAAAGAGGGTGAGGGCATTGGTGGGCGGCGCCATGCCTAATTCCAATTGTGCAGCCACAACATGGTCGGGGGATGAGGAAGTCATGTGGTGGTGGTGATGCTGCCTGTAAAGCTCAAGCTGGGCGTGGATGGCGTGGAGCTCCTCCTCAGTCTGCCTAATCTGGTAATGTAACTGGCAGATGATTCCCCAGCATCCGTGGACAGGAAACTTGTCCCGGATATTAGCCTGGTAGATGATGGAGCGCATTGCCTCGCTCTTCTGCTGTTGGTTCAAGTTCTTGAGTATCTTCAAAATATTGCTCACCCCGAAAAGCTTGTGAGCATTCTGGAAGATCTTGGGTTGGTCGGGAGGGAAGTAGGGGGCGAGCGGGCAATCTGCCACACACTTCCGTCTCTGATACTTGCACGCAGCGCAGGCTTGGCTGGTGCCGCCCTTCAGGGTCATGGCCAGGTTGGTCTAGTGCGCCACAAAACGGAACATGAACATGAACATGATTGTTTGTTGATGAATGTTCAGAAAAAAGGAATGTTGTTGTTGATGTTGAAATTGTTATAATTAAGAGAAAAGGGTTGTTGGAAAGAAGAAGAGAACTGGTCTGATATATGCGGGATTTGCTGGAGGGACTGTGGAAGAGACTGAGTAAAAGAACAGAAGCGGATTTAGTGGAAATGCTTCTGTTCTGTTTTATTAATATTAGAGTAAGGACCGTTGGGAGCAAATGCATGTGTTCAAAACTCCTCTTTTTATGCCAACCTATTACTCATTTCTATTTCTATTTCTATTTCTATTTCTATTTCTATTTCTGGTCTCATTCACTTCCTCACTTATCTTTCTAGGATACTCCCAAACCATGCATCTTATACTCAAGCTCCAAAATTTTGTATTCTATTACGGTAAAAAAAAATTCAATTTGGTCCCTCAACTCTCGTGATTCGATCCAATTTGCTTCATAAATTTTTTTAAACCCTTAATAGTATTTGAGCTTTCGTGTTTTGGTCCCCGAACTTTCAGATATTGACCCAAAATGATCATTATCCTTAAAGCTTATATCAAAAGTTCAGGGATTAAATCGGGTCAATATTTGAAAGTTCATGGACTATTTTGGGTTAAAAAAGGTTTAGGGATCAAAGTCGAAACACGAAAATTCAGAGTCCAAATTGGGTTGAAACACGAAGTTCATGGACTATTTTCGGTTAAAGAAAATTCTATTACCAAATTGAGTCGAAATATGAAAGTTTATAGACTATTTTGAGTCTTTTACCTTATATTATTTAACTTCCTTTTATCACTTGCTTGTCACAAAAGGTCAATATTATGGATATATATTTTTGATATTTGTAAAGCCAAAGGAGTAGCAAAATGTGGAGAGAAAATGATGCACCCATGTCTTGTGCGAGCCATGTTGAGTTTGATGAGACTTGCTATTTTATTTGCTACAAAAATGTCTACACATTCGGCTACTTACTCTCTTGGAATTCAGCAAAGATTATGATCTACTAATTGTTTGAGTTGTCCAACAAATTTGATATATACACATTTTTTTGCATTATTATATATCAAATTTCCAACAGACTAAATATTTTAACACAACAACCAAGTCAAAATAAACAAATTACATAACTGAAAACCGTTATGGGATTTGGGCTTTTCATTGCCTCAATCATGTACTTTAATGGGATCACATTTCCCACGTATGTAAACTTGCAATTGAATTATTGTATAACAGAAAATTAATAAATTGTGTTGTTATACTAAAGAAATCACGAGTTAAAATGACAAATTATCGCTTGGTTCAATTTCTTGAGGACCAAGCATATGACAAAACTTTCAGAAGTTTCGAGGAGTACCAAGTCCTAGTCCGAGGCATAACATGTAGGCAAGTATTTTAATGAGGTGTCGCAACATTATTGATGATTTTTAATAACACGTAAGCACACTTAACAGAAAACTTAACTTATTGTAAATCATATGCACTTAATAACTATAGTATTTTCCAGAAAAATGCAGTAAAATCTTCCATTTGAAACCCATCAGCAACACGAGAACAAAATTTATTGCAACTCAATACAAAGAACTATAGTGCAATGGGATCTATACAGAAGCTCCTTAAATTGAGGAGAATATGTTACTTCATTAGTTAACAATTACTATGCATGTAACAGACTATTCCCCTATTACAACTTCTTCTTTATGCTCCTGGAAACAACCAGCAATCACTGCCATTAAAAACCAGCATGATATGCTCCAATTGCAATTGGTCCAAGAAAAAGGCAGCAAAAATCCTACTCAATGTTCCTCCTTGTGCTGATATAGTATTCAGTGGCAATACCGGAAACTGCACTTTCTCACTCATCTGATTTCGTCATCATAAAATAAACCTATTTCTACAAGCAAACTCCCATGAACAATCTCTGGTTGCATCTACAAAATCTCAATTTATATGTTCTCTAGATTTCACATCAAAATTTCCGAACTTCTCTTTTTGGAATCCAATGTCTCAATCTTGAGCTGTCTCAACTGCTGGAGCTTATGGACACCGTTACCAATTCTGAACCGTGATATCTGATGCTCTCTGGTGAGCAAATATTTTAACTAAGTTCATGGAAAACTAGTTTACAGCTTCGAAGAAAAGAACCTGAGGTTGCAAATGCCCTCTCTCACACATTGTAAGAACATCGGCCCAGCCACCAACAACCTAGACATACAATAATAACTGAGACACTAAAATGAAGGGCAATAATGTCATATTTTGCAACAGATGGTAAATCTTACCTTAACAGTTTTATCATCATACATAATCCATCGCCCATGATCACGACTGTAGGCAAAGCAATGATAATGTTGCCCGTAGTAGCAAACCTGGGGCAAAGGATATTTAATAGAGTTATAATAACAGCACATATTATAATGTTATCACTGAGACTTCCAAATACTATCCTCATTGCATTCAAATACCTATAGGTAGCATTACAATTAAAATTTTAGTTCAGGATTGGGAATAAGATTCCAACTCATCATGGTTGTATTAAGACTTTTTGGTTATAAGAACGGCTTTGGAATGTTAATTTCATTTCAATTCCCATTCTAGATTAGCTCACCCTGTTTGGCCCTAATTTGAGGCTGGAGCCAGATAAACAGGGAGGGATTAAGCACGGAATGAAAACTAAAACCCAATACAAATTGGGGCATGGGCACAGTATAATGGGGCCTCTTCTCACCCCAATTGTCCACATGTACACACATACTCTGGTTTTAGGTACGTACCATTGAAACCAAGTTATGTGTGTTTTTTGGATCCAAGCCACGATATAGGACACTGATATCTATTTCAGTATTAAGAGCTGCCAATGTTGATGATATGTCTACAACACTCTCACATGTATTCTGCCAACCCATAACTGCAAGCAAGACCAAAAGACAGGTATTATTAAGAGTGTAACAAAAGGTATTGCTGATAATAAAAAAATAAAAACATTTCTGATGACTTCAATCACCTGTTGTGAACACATGTGGCGGAGTGGAGAGAATATGATGGATGTAGTTGAGCTTTCCACAGCCACCAGCCTCTGAATCACAGGCCAATTGGTGGTTCATCTCTACAGCATTTAAAAGCTCATCGAATGAGCTTTCTGCACACATAACCTGTAGGGAGAAGAAACTTAGACTTGCAAATAACAGAGGAACCAACAAATGCACCAAACACAATGTCATGGCCTTCTGGAATCAGAAAAATAAAAAAAATCACTGGAAGTCATCCAACTATGAACATACCTTCATCGTCCGGAGAGCACTGGCATTAATATTGTGGAAAAAAGAAGTATACTTCAAATGTCTGGACTCAAGACCACAACTTTGACAATTCATTCGTTCAAATATGTCCATCCCAAAAAGGGAATGCACAATACAAGCATTGTTTGAACAATCCCAACACCCTGGGCAATTGCTTTCCAGAGATTCATTATCAGAAACACTTGAACCACGAGTAAATGACTGATGAAGACAGTCAAATATCACTGCCAATACTTCTGAGGCGTCATTCATCTGAGCCTGTCAATAACTACTATTTAGTTTTACAATTTTAAGAAACTCATTATATGAACTACAATTTATAAATAAACATTTTTGGTAAGAAAAATAGTGTAATAGTACAAAATACAACAGCAAACACAATACTGTATGATTACCTCCTGAAAGAAATTGCTATCTGGATACAGGTTACTAAGGGCTATCCTCAAAGAAGTGGGGGCAACTGCTTCTCTTCTTGTATCTGTAGATGCAACACTCAGGGCAGTAAAAATATCATATAATGCACAGACAACACATGGCTCTCCGACATGAACATGATCTGATCTTGATCTCCTCAGGAACTCATCCCGGAAACGTCTTAAATGCCACAAAGACTGGGAAAATATATATATTTCAAACCAGAGAAGATTCTTGACAAAATTAGAATATGTAGAAGGTGAAACCAACAGCGATCATGAAAGCAAAAAATAAAAAATTATTAATTGTGTGAAAGCTACCTGAATAATTACATTCAGAAAGCAATTATATTCACCAACTTCATTCTGTAGCCCTGTTCCTAACACATCAAGTCTGCTCACATTTTCATCCGTGATTTCATTTAGTGAAACATCACGATCATCCAATTCAATAGATATCTTGTGTGGCATCCTAGAACTTGAAAACGAAGGAAACTTCTGGCGTGCTTGGTATGCATCTGAGGGAAATGTAGTGTCAGAAAGTTGGGAACATTTCAAAGCTATTTTGTGGGACAGAAATATCAAAACAAACAATCAAGATCCTACTTCCTAGAAAATACATTGGTATCTGTGAATAGATCCTCCTACATGATCCCCAGTTCTTTTCATTTTCAAGGCCTGAACTATGGACCAAAAAACCTAAACCTAAGTCACATAACCTCAACACTTCTGGCATGCTTGGTACGCATCTGAGGGAAATGTAGTATCAGAAAGTTGGAAACATTTCAAAGCTATTTTGTGGGACAGAAATACCAAAACAAACAATCAAGATCCTACTTCCTAGAAAATACATAGGTATCTGTGAATAGATCCTCCTACACGGATCCCCAGTTCTTTTCATTTTCAAGGCCTGAACTATGAACCAAAAAACCTAAACCTAAGTCACATAACCTCAACACTTTTAAACCTAACACGTGGATAAGAAGACTGACAATTCGTGCGAAGTTTGACCCTGGGTGAAAAAGGGGCACAACAAACATTTACACAGACAAAGCAACTTCTCATTTTCATATTATAATCAACAAAATGAGATTTTGTGGGTATTTGGCTTAGTTCAGTTACCAAATACTTAATTCAAATCTGATAATCAATTAAGATTGAGCTAATATAATATATTCAACAAAATAATGGAGAATAAGAAAATCATATAATATAATCCAAACTATTTCATCTGTTAGATAAATAGTTAAATACTGACTACAATCAAAGCATCAATCCTGAAGGATGTTGCAACCAAAGCTTATAGATCTCATACTATTGTTTGTGGGTTTCAATATGTTTAACCAGTAATATCCTATCATCTCAGCTAAACACGAAGAAATGATTCATGATATCACAACAGAATAAATCATGCCACAACTAAGCATCAGAGGAAGATTTTACATCTTCTGTTACTTGACATTCAAGTTCAATGACCAGTCTTTCATAGCAAGCAATTGGGAATTTTGATCTAAACAAATTTTGATTCAAAATATTTACCAAGGCTTTGGCGCACAGCTTGTTTTAGATCAGCTTGAAACCTTTCTTCATCGTCCTCCTCTCTCCGTAACTGTCTCAATGTCTTCGTTCCATTGTCTCCAGAAGGACTAACTGATTACATGAAAACCAATCTTTGATCATACTAGTTTCATATTCCAGAAAATCAAAAAGAAAAAATTACATACTGTAAAGCCCCTTAAAATATTAATAACCAAATAAAGGAAAGACGGAAAGGAAAAAAATCCCAAAATTGCCTGCCAGGAAGAGAGAGAGGGAGAGAGAGAGATTAAAGATATATGAAATTTGGATAAAAAAACATTAAATAATGTCAGTGAAGCCACCTCAAATAACTAGTGAATCTTATAAGCATTCATAACCAATGACACTACAACAGAAACTTTTGGATTAACAAAAAAGATGGAGTGCCACAGTAATGTACGTTGCTTGTCAGAACTAGGAACGAAGTAACACCAATCATACAATGATACTGATAGTCAGAAACAATCTAATACACAGAAAAACACTCAATATACCTAATTTGAGAATTGAGAATATACAAAAAATACAGTTGAAACTCACCACTGCCTGTACGGAGGGGATCGTGAGATTTAACTTGATCTTTTAAGCAATCCTCAATATGTAACCTTTCAACTTCGACACTATCCTTTTTGGATGACAGCCTTTGATTAGTCCCATCAAGTAATTTGGTGGTGCTCTTTTGCTGTTTACCTTTCCTTCCCATCCTTCGATCATAAGGCAAAGGACCATCAAATGAAAATGTTCCATTAGAAAATTCTGCAGATGAGAAAAAAATCATGAAAGCATGTACAAACATTGCAATCCAACTCAATCTTCAGGAAAAACTATGTCGTAGCTAACCTTGTTTAACATTTCCCAGATGTGTACTACTGATCTTTTGAGAACTAGGAGCCATAGAGGTTTCAATTGGCATCACAGCATTTGCAGTGTTCATAGTCATGCCTTCAAAAGTGCTTGAAAACCCATTTCTCTGTACCAGTCGTTCCTGTTAGAAATGCGAGTTCGTGAGGTTTCATGCAATGTCTGATAATAAACATACAGCACAATATTGGCTAAAAGGTTCTCCAGTCCAACTCAACAATTCAAAATTATATAATTCCCAGGCAGAAGGAACCCATGAACTGGACATAAAAACATCTATTCCACATTCATTGAGCAGAACTCCACAAGAACACTTACCTCCATGTGAGTTTTATGCTCACATATACTTCGATCAGAAGCACCAGTCTCAAGGTAAATTCCATGCAACCCGTTAATGTCTTCCTCTGGAAAAGTTCGAGTTGATTTCTTATGTAGCTCAGCAAGGTGCTTTTGTTTCGCCTCATTCTCAATTCGTCTTTGATACTCCAAAGTTTCTTCAAGCTTTCTCTCCTCTTCCTCAAGCTCAATTTTGAGTCTGAATTCCTCTTCCTGTTGTTTTATCTCATCAGCATTCATGGAAACAACAGCCTCAGACTCTAGATGATCACTATCAGACACAACGGTAACGGAGCTGCTGTACATTAAAAAAAGAAATGAAGGCAGCAGTATTATTAACTGATAGGCACTATTTTGAAATTAGTAGACTAGAGAGAGGAAAAAGTGCATACACCAACTCTGCAGTATTGTGACAAATCATGTGCTGCTCGTCACCCCCAGTAACCTGTGAAGGGAAAAAGAATTATCAGATCTGCATCAGTAGTTTCATAAAGCTAACACCCGATTGAAATATATAAAACACGCAAGATTGTAACCTTTGAATCCTTGGCCTTTCTGTACTCTTTGCTCTTTTTCTTATCCTTTGTCTTCTCCTGTGCATATCTAGAATTATCACTTCCTCCTTTAACGCTCCTCTTGGAATCAAGTGCATGTTCTGCTAAAAATGCTTCTCTTGCAGCATCAGACTTCTCGGTTGCATCTCTCTCAGCAAGATCTTCCAAGTGTGCCTGAATAAAGATTAACAGAAATACATGTTAAATTATTGAATATTATGAATATGACACAAACTATAGCATATTCAATACAGACCCTCAAATACGACTTCACTAGTGGAATCAATATTGACCGATAATCATAGGCAGCAATCGGCTCAAGCTGAAGTTCCAGTTGCTGCATCTCAGTAACATTCCGCATGATCCGTGCATCAATTTTGCTCAGCTGCATACCAAACAAGTAATACGAGTAGACAGATTTGGCATCAATATCTTTATTTTTATAGAATTATAGATCATGCATAGTGGTTGGTTCCATAAAGAAAATCTACAACTGACAAACTGACCTCAACAGCTAATTGTTCTTTCTGCTTCTGAATCGCAACTTCTATGCAAGTATCCACTTGATGCAAATAGTCCTTGCTTTTCCAATCGTCATTGTCTCCGGATTCCAAGTCACATGGCTGAGAATTCATACCAGCATAAGATTCCTCATACCCATATTGATTGACATTTAGAGCTTCTGCTTCTTTTAAAATATTTGATACAGCATCTAACTCAAACCTACTGCTAATGGGCAAACCATCATTTTCACTCTCTATAAGCTCTTCCCTACGCTTCTTTAGGACTGACTCATAGCTACGGTGGACAAACTCTGCGACAGTCTCCCTCTTCTTACCTTCTTCAAGACATAGATCCTCCACTGCCTGCACTGCTTCCTCGTAGCTCAAATGTTCACATTTTCTCTCACAAAGACTCTGTAGCTGGAAAAAGTCTTTCTCAAGTGTCTGGAGAATTTCCATTCCTTGATGTGTTTTCTCTTCTTTTTTCCGTGTCCATAATGTCAGCTGTTCTGAACTTGTGGGACCTGCAAATATCCAGGACAGCATAGCATTGGCATCAAGCAGAACACCATTTTCATTGCCAGATATTCCAGATGTTGCTGTTGTAGTACCATCTGTGGGAACATCATGATGTGTGCTTGGAGCACATTCAGATGGCAGTAAGCCATCATCAAGAAAAAGACATGATGCATCTCCATTAAGGGCAATCTTCTCCTTAACCTCAAGACCACTGTTCGTGACATCCACAGGACTACTACTTTTTTCAGGATACCGACCTACGCCACAAGAATGAGATACGTCCTGCAAGAATTTGAGGATCTTTCTAAGCTGAGAAGCTCCGAGAAAGCAGATGCACATAGGTGTTTGGTCCAGACCCTGGTTCAAAAGCTGGGAACCTGAAGCAAGACCCTGTAGCTCATCCATAGTAAACTGTATCACCTTGTGAAGATGACTGATTGCCAGATATTTGTGTTTAATAAGCACCTCAAAAGCAGCATGAATTCTCTCAAGGAGCTTAGCACACTCGGAGTCATCAGAGATTGGCCAGCTATTAGAAAGTGAACATGTCAAAGGCCCCTGATTTTCATCACATTCTCTACGCTCAATGTTGGTACTTCTATCATAGTCTTTGCACCGATCCCATTCCCCATTACTTTCCTTTTCAGGGGAAGAATCCCATGCATCTTTGAAGCAATCATCACAATCCTCTGCATGGTTTCCCAAGTAAAAATCCTCCACAATATCAGAATCATGGCATTTTGATTGGTTCTCAAGCATTTTAACTGCAGCAGAGACATCCAGAGGTTTCCAAGAACAACTAAGAAGCATATCAGCCCACTCAGTCTCTATGTTTTGGGGTAAAACCGACTGCATTTTGGGAATGAGGTTCGTCATGTGCTCCTGCACAACATGGTTTATATGGGTTTCAGAATCTGAAAATTTATCATTGCATCTGCAGCAAACCCAGAAGTTCCATGTTTTATTAGCCTCAGCATAAGATATTGCCTCCCATAAAACCTCATTTGCCAAACCATCCTTTGATGAACCAAAATGAGCCTTTAAATCACAAATCTTAACTCTAAGCAGCTCCTTTTTCTTATCCATGCTCATTGAATTCCAATAGGACCTAACCCAATCTTTCATTTCTGCTGAGGACCCATTTTTTCGCATATTCATATTCCCATTCTTCCTCCGCTCACAGGTTCTATGACCGGACACCAGAGACGAATCCACCGCCCTGTCGGTTCTATCTCCCTCATTCTGTGATTGGGGGACCTCAGACTTGTGCTGCAACAACCTAGCAGCAGCCACCCGAACTTCAATCTCCTTCCTACGCTCTTCTGGAGTCTTTGTGGCCTTCTTTATCTCATTCGGCCTCCTGGCTTGAACTAACCTAACCTCCATTGGATCCTCAGTAACCCTACGTATCGGAATCAATCGAAACTTCTCCTCCCCATTCCCCAAATTCTTCATCCAATTCGATATGGAAGCAATGTTGGACTTCTGGATTAGTTGCCTCAGCTCATTCTGCACATGCCCGATCCGGGCCTCGGTAGTTGCCAGTTTCTGCTCTCTCTCATCCTGCAAGCTCTCCTTAGCAGGATCCACTGGGTTTTCGATCGCCAGCGCCCGCTCACACTCCTGCACCACTTCCTCATACTCCTTGCCCTCATTGGCCGCCTCGTACAGCAAATTGGCGTAGAAGTGGGTGAACTCAATCGAATTCGGCGACAGCTCCACCGCTCGCCGCGCCGATTCAATGGCATTTCTCAAATGCCGATTCTTCGCGTTAGGGTCGTCAATGATCGCCGCGACCTTGACGCACACAGTCCCTTGAACTCGATGAATCAGGGCCGAGCTATCGAGCCGCGAGCACGACTCCTTCATCAGTCTCAGCGCCTTGGTGTGGTTCCCTCGCCGCAGCGCCGTTAAAGCCCTCTCGCACTCCAGCTTGATCGCCGGCCCCGATTCATCGCACGGCGGCGGGG
>JAYMSZ010000279.1:0-22353 GCA_036897665.1 Pelargonium citronellum
ACCGGAGGAGGGCGAATAATTCCTGAGCAGAATATGAAGAATAATATCTTAATATGAGATTAGGATTACAAAATCTGTCACCAATCTGCCCATTATCATTGCCCCCCACTAGACAAGACAATGATGGGATGGGATATGACCTCGCCACGAGAAATAATCTTCTAATTAGGATACGGGACGAAATTACAAAATCTGCTGTCCCGTCATCATTCCCCGCCCATCCGGACATAAAAAGGTTTGGGATGGCGGGGAATAACCTCAAGCAAAACATAATTAATACCGAGCAAACACATAAAAAGAATTACAAAACTTTTCTCAAACCGGCCCGCTGTCATTTCTATTTTCCGCGCACTTGTTTCGACTTCGAGTTAATAATTTATTTTCATATCATTCTTGTTCCGCAGCATGACATATCCACAACCAGCCTACTCGGCGTACAGGGAAGCCAGTTTTGGGCATGCCATTTTCGATATCAATAACAGAACTCATGCCTATTATAGTTGGCACCGAAACGATGATGGCTATGCTGTTGAGGCTGATTCTATGTGGTTCTTCAACAGATTCTGGCATCCCATTGATGAATCTGCCACCACTACCAACCATTGATGATGATGTGTTGTTGTGTAATAGAAGCTTTTCTTTTCTTGCAAACTTGAATGTTGTGTATTCTTCAAATGCATCTATTTTTCTTATACTATTGTTTCTTGGAAATGATTTTTCTCATACAAACAATGACTTGTAATTATTCCGATAAATGAAATGTAATAATTGTTCATTTGGACCGACCCAAATCATATATATTTGGTGGCCCGAAGCATGGACCGGTTAGATTATGGGTCTAGGCTCGGACCAAACTGAACCGACTAGTATGATCATAACCAAATTAAACAATCCATGAGGCACACAAGGATGTTTACGTGGTTCAAGTGTTCAACAATTGCCCATTAGAATCAACATGTTTGACACGACATTTTTCAACACGTTAGACATATTATTAGCAATTAGTTTACGATTATACCATTAAACATGCGTTTTGAGCATATCGTGTGTCATCTGTGTTACAACATGACTAATTAATCGCACGTACGTGTTTTGGAAAACCAACACAAACATGACGAGAATACTAAATGAGTTTGATTCTCCGACACGAACACGACCCGGTTATAAAATGTCACCCTATTCAAACCCGACCCGAAACCGGAAAGGCCACGTGAGCCTCTCTCAACTCTGAACCGGAAAGAAGCTCCAGCTGTCCGTTGTTTACAAATGCGAGGTTGATCTCACACACAAACCTCCGTAACCGAATACTCGTAATCAACACAGAGCTCCTCTCTCTCTCTCTCTCTCTCACACACACACACAATATCCAAAATCTCCAAAGCTCGCTCCCGATCCTCCACCAACCCCTCGAAGACTTGATCTCGTCATCCTCACAATTTGACGCTGCGATTCGGAGCAATGATCGGCCTCCGGTGACGGATTCGAGTACAATGGCGGATAGCGAAATTGAGAATAATAGCATTTCAGAGGAAGAAAGCGTGAAAATCGATGAGGAAAGTTGTAGAGAAAATGAACACGAGACGAAGAAGACGAAGGAGGTGCGTAATGTGGATTCGGAATTCTTTGGCTGTTTGATGCAGCCTGGGAGTGCCAATGGAGATACTGAGTACGTTGGCATTCGCCGTTTTCTCCTTCACCGCAAGGCCGAGTCCGGTGCTGTTCGCCGATTGGTATATTTTTGCTTCAGTTTCGTTAATTTCCAGTACTTGTGGTTGTGTTAGCCTTGTATTCGTGTATGTTATTGATGAAAGTAGGTTGTGTGATTGGCCGAGTGTTACATTTTTGTTCCAGTTTCGTCAATTTTCAGTTCTTGTGATTGCATTTATTTTGTACGTGTGTTTGATGATAGCAGGTTGTGTGATTGTCCTGTCGGTATATTTTTTTGCTTCACTTTCGTCAATTTTTAGTTCTTGTTTCCATTTGTTTTGTATATGTACGTGTTTGATGATAGTAGGCTGTGTGATTGGCTTATTGTTATATTTTTTGGTTCACTTTCGTCAATTTTCAGTACTTGTGATTGCATTTTTTTTATGTGTTTGTTGATAGTATGCTGTGTGATTGGGCGATTGTTACATTTTTTGCTTCGTTAAGTCAATTTTCAGTTCTTGTGATTGCATTTTTTTTTGTACATGCGTGTGGTTGATGATAGTAGGTTGTGTGATTGGCCAATTGTTACTTTTATTTTGCTTCACTTTCATTAATTTTCAGTTCTTGTGATTGCGTTCATTTTGTATGTGTATGTGTTTGATGATAGTAGGTTGTGTGATTGCCGATTGTTACACCTTTTGGTTCACTTTCGTCAATTTTCAGTTCTTGTGATTGGATTTATTTTGTATGTGTGCATGTGTTTGATGATAGATAGTGTGTGTGATTGGCCGAATGGTACAATTTTTTACTTCAGTTTCTCAATTTTCAGTTCTTGTGATTGCGTCTATTTTGTATATGTATATGTGTTTGATGATAGTTGGTTGTGTGATTTCTAAATCTTTTATGCTTACATTGTGAATTTGGAATTTTTGAAGGCTAATTTGAACCTATTTCTTATGGATTATTTGGCATGTGGATAACTTGCTCTTTCATATGTTGTCAGAAGTGTTAACTATGAGTGATAGAATTATAATTTCCTTAAAAGTGATAGAATTGTGATCTCAGGCACAATATTTTGTAAGTATTGTGCTAATTTATTCATGGTGTTATCGGGATTGCTAACTATGAGTATATGAATTGAAAATGTAATTGAGCGGTAAAATTGATAGAATTAGAAGTTGTATGAAATTGATACAATTGTGATTTCAAGCACATGTTTTGGAACTATACAGTAATTATGATTTCAGGTTACCTTAGTCAACATCAAAAGATTCATACTTGCAATTAGTGACATGCTTTTTGAGTGATCAATTCAATTGTATTACCATTTTGAAAATGTGTTGCTGGATTCTGCCATTCTGTTAGATGTTGACTTCTCTGAAAATGCATTGCTGCTCAGTTTCACCCTTTTACAAGTCTTAATCAACTTTCATATTTCTTTCAATTTCATACCATATAACTTTACAAACTATCCTTTGTCCATAAGAGGCTATTCCACTAAAACCAACTAGAGTTTCTAATTCATATATTTAATTTTAAATTCCAATAGTCTTGACCTAATATTACTATATGTTAGTGAGATTGTGTCTAGAGAAAGGATGGAATTAAATTTACCATTCTTAGTCGGCTTGATTGCATTGCACCATTGTCCATGGTTCGAGGGTTGGTGGTTATGAGGAAGAGAGAAAAAGAGAGGATAGTGTTGAAGTAAATTGCCATGCTTTGAAACTTTGAGTAGTATTTTCTGTGCACTAAATGTAAATAGGACAGGATCTATTAGTTTTAGTTTATATGGGGTGCTATTTACATTAACAGAAAAAAATCTCTTGCAAATGCTCTGGCCCAGAATCTGTCCTGGCATTTTAGTAAAACCATAAATTGTTTAACAAGTGAATTCTCTTCCTGGAGTCAGTTGGCTGTTCATTTGCGCTCTTTTAATAATTGAAACAATGACTAATGGAACTACTTTATTATGAAGGATTGGATATCCAACGGAAGAGGTTATGTGGCCTATCGCAACTACATTCGGAGGCCGAGGAACTGGGAAAGTTTACATATACCAAGCCACTCTAGCACTCCTGGGACCAGGTTGCTGAAATTATACTTGTTTTTAGCAGTAACTGCAATTAAAAAATCTTTAAATTTTTTAACGAAATAAAACAGTAGAAAACTCTCATGAATTAAGGCAAGAGATATTTTTTTAAAAGTATAATTCTTTCTACTCTTCTCTTTGTGTTTTTGAAGTGGTTATTTAATTTTTAATGTTTTCAAAAGATATTTTTCTTGTTCCTTGTATTCAGCTACCATGAAGAATTTGCATGGCTGTTGCAACTTTCAAATTTCTTAGTATTTTAAATTCATGGCTCCATAAAATCTGACATCAGGGTAATTTACCGGTTGATGCTTCAGTGGGCGATGGCTTCAATCCCCAATTCCACCCTCTTTCTTTTTTGAGACGGAAAGCAATAGTTCTAGTAGGGTATGTGCATTTTCTTCTCTTGCTGATACTTGTCATTTGCTTTCGTTTGGTCATTTAACTCAAAACTAATTGGCTATGATATGTGCCTGTGAGTTGACTGAGGAGAGACCAATATTACTTTAATAGTTTCCCTCATGTGTTGCCAGACAACACTAAAAACTATAGGCCCTACCCATGGACTAACACGAATGGGGTTAACAACCCAATGCCATTTAGACGCTGCACTTGTTATCTTTGCGATGGACTGTTTCTTAGGTTGCATGCTCCCTTTTGTAAATAGGATTTTCGAACGGGAAATCTACCTTCAAGTCGTAGAACGAGTTTCAGCTCAAGTATGAGTGGTGATACCGATCATTCACGTCATCGAGGAGCTGAACCTGCATATTCTTTTGTGGGCATGCATTGCATCTTTGATCAATGCAAATCAGCCGGTAAACTTCTTTAAATAGTAATCTTGACTACTTTTTTCTATTTTCCCTTGTTGGCCCTAGTAGCAATTTTAATTTTTCAAGAGGCGACTAATCGGTTTTCATATGCAGTTACTGTTTTGAAGTTTGGGAACATGAGCTCTGATATACTTGCATTTGGAGTGTCAGATGGAACCTTGACAGTGTGCAATGTCTCTGAACCACCTTCAGTCATCACACAATTGATAGGGCATTCAAAAGATGTCACAGGTTGGATTAACTGGTATTAATCCTGTAGTCTTTTCTTATATCTTATGACAAACTATATGTAGCCATTCATGTGTGCACCATAGTAGCTTCTATAGCTCAACAATCAGCAATTGTGACATACCTCGTGTCACGTATCATATGGATGCCACACTGGATAGTTAGGCCTGAGTGCTGTTATTCATTGCCCTAGTAATACAATGGCTGCAAACATGCATGTGGCATGGAGATCAGAATGGGTTTAAACTGAGCATAAGTGGAAATAGAAACAATGCGTGCAATAATAATATTCCCTTGATCATATCTGATGACCTCTCATTTACGTTCTAAACTAATTGTTTAAGTTTTCCATGAATTTATAGTCCACTCCACTTCAATCTTCTGATTAGAACACTGAATCGTTCTAATTTTAGGTTTCGAGTCTAATCTTCATCGTCATTGCATCTTATTTCATTTCCAAACTCTGTATAATATTCAGGAATCAGGATCCAAACCTTACCTCCTATCACCTTGGGAGACAAGGTCTAGTACTCTAGTAAGCTATAAAGCTGTGGGCAATCTATGATTGAGAGCTTATGCTTATCTGTGAAGAGTGTGCTAGACAATAGGAGGTGGTAAAATGAATTTATTCCTTGGTTGTATATGCATTCCTAAAGCTATCCTTACCCAATAACCTTGCAAATCCTCTAACCTTGACAATTATATGGTTACATTTATTGTTGGATCCCAATACAAAGTAGCATGTGGAAATTATCCTGAAGGAATAGATGATGTGTAGACCTGTCTGCTAAATAAATGTGATATGTGGACTGGGGAGAAGATTGTTCTGTGCTCCCATATCTTTTAAAGCATAATGCTAAAATTTATCTTTCTAGTTATTTCCTACTTGAAATTCAATTGAAGTGGCATTTTTTTGGTTACCAAATCACATTGGAATGGATAGAAAAATGAAATTTGCTCTCCAATGCTTGCCATTACTTTATGCTTTTAATCCGAGGTAATCATTCAGAGACCTACTCTAGGTGGCTGTCCATTTTTAGAGCTTAATGTCCCATTTGAAAATTTTCCTGCATATACATAGGGTTTGTAGATACAGTTATGTCAGTGTATTTTCAAGAAACCAGAGGGATTTGAAAATGAATAATCCCAAGGTATAAACTGGATGCACGTCCTTGGTTTCATGTTACTGATTCTTTAGTCAGTGGAGTTGTGGTAAATTAACTTGAGTTATACTTTTGTGGCTATCATCAATGGTGCTCTTGAAATTCTGGTTTGTATTTCAGACTTGGACTTCTCATCCAACAATCACTACATTGCATCATCTTCAATGGATAAAACTGTAAGAGTATGGGAGATATCAAAAGGCCTTTGCATTCGTGTAATATATGGAGTCTCTTCACAATTGTGCATCCGTTTTCACCCTGTAAGTAGACAGTTTTGCTCAGAAAGTTACCTTCACTTCAAGTGTATGTATAGCTATGTTCACCTAGAATTTTCTATTTTGATTTAAAGTTCACCTACAATTTCATTTTAAAGGTTTGATTCTGTGTGTGCAAGTATTGAAGTTTTACAAAACCTTGTACAACCATAACGGTTTGGTGTTCTTTTAATTACAACTTATTTGCTACATTTTCTTCATTTGTGCAGGTAAATAACAACTTTCTTTCAGCGGGCAATGCGAACAAAGAAATCACTGTGATCACCACATCCCTTTTTCTTTCTTTTTTTGCTAACTCCTGAAATTATTTGCTGACAATATTACCTTTTTACCTCTGTTTAATTTCGCTAATTCCATCTGATAGGTAGTGCTTCATTGGTGTGCCAGGTCTTTAATTTCAGCACAGGGAGGATTATTAGCAAATTAGTTTTGGAGAACGCGGTGACCTCTATGGATCACGATCACACGGGTCTGCTCATTTTCTGCGGGGATGGACAGGTGAGCTCTTTATATCCTTTCAAAGTGATCATTTTATGAAAAATATCACACATTCTTTCTTCTGAAAGCATCTGTATTAAAGTTTTGATGGGAAATTAAAGTGTGGGAATGAGAATTATTCTCATTCCAATTGTTGTTGTTTGGTAAACAGAACTAAAAAAGTTGTTAGAAAATTAAATCAATCAAACTATTCACACTTTAAAAAAATATTTGAATAATCGTGCAAAAAAATGTTAATTGTCATTTGAGATTGATGATCGTTACTGAAAAAAATAATACAAGAAATCAATATTCGGTATTAAAATGTCTAGATTTGCTCGTAAGTTTCCTATTTTTTTGTTCAACGGAGTCTGTAATTTCGAGCAAAATTTTCACACATAAATATGCTTTATTCTGAATAATTAAACTCATTATCATGTTCCTTCAAAAAATTTACATGAAATTAAATTAAATAAATAAAAATCATTTCAACTGGACATTCAAGTACGCAGTTATGAATTTTTGAAATGTAAGTTGTAACATAAGAGACGAAGAAATGGGATTGATTCAGGGAATGAAAATGGAAAGAGGGGTTTCTAATCTAAACATCATCAATGGAAATCCAGTTCCCATTCCCATTTCCAAACCAAAATTACTAATCTAAACGCTACCTCCATGGAATCGAATGTGCAGGGAAGTATTCACTCCATAAAGATGAACTCCCATACAGGAGTAATATCTCGTTCTCATCGCAACAAAAGCAGTAGCAAGCACAAATCTCAGGTCACAACTGTACAGTACAGAAGTCTCTCTTTGCTAGCACATGGCCCTGTATTGCTGACATGCACTCTGGACGGGAGTCTGTCTTTCTTCAGGTAGGATCCGCAGAACCAACCTTTTAATTCTAACTCTTTTCATTTTGAAGTACTGATTGGAAGTTGGTCTGCCATTTTCTAGTGTTGCTTTGGAAATACATGGGTATTTGACTCTTCGATGCTCGCTCAAATTGACTCCAAGAGTAAATAAAATTCGAGCTTCCTTCTGCCCGGTGATTTCCCTTCAAAAAGGAGAATTTGTAGGTTAGTATGTCAACTCAATCATTGTTGCATTATTGATTACCATTTTTAACTGTGTTTGCTACCGAAAACATCTTTGGATCTGAACCGTTTCTCAGCTTTTCACATAACCGTAACTAGTCAAAGTAGTGATCATGTATATTCCTCATTAGAGTAGAGCTGGCCATTTTGGGCCCAAACCCGCAGGCACCTGAAACCCCACCCACAAGTTTGCGGGTTTGGGTCGCACAAATAGACCCAATTAATTATCGGGATGGGACGGGTAAGCCTGCACTAACCCACTCATTTTGTCCTTAAAACCGAATACCATACCCCTTGTGGGTCGGTTTCAGATTAGGCCTCTACAAATCAAACCCCAAAAAAAAGCCGATCCAAAATCCAAATTGTCAGCTCTATTGTAGAGGTACAGCTTTGATGTTTTTATGAGATACGTTCCACATAGTTCCCATCAACTGGATTAGAGCTGCAATTCGGGTTATGGGTCGAGTAGGGTTGAAATCAGTTTGAAAATACCTAACCCAAACCCAACTCACAAAAGGTGTGGGTTTGTGCGGGTTACGGCCGCAGGGTTACATAGAAGATATGTGGGTTGTCGAACACGATCCCTCCAAAATTCGGGTTGGATCTCGGGGCCCGTGGATTCAGATCCAAATTTCCAGCTCTAGCTAGGATGAAAAGGTAGATCTACTTCTCTTTGCAGTCGTATTGAGCACATTGAACTTAAAGAGAACAGATAGATGAAACCATCTAAAAGCCTGATCAATTCAAACTCTTAATTATTGCTCGGAATTTGATTCATGTTTCTTACCAAAACTCCAAGTAAGATGCTAATATACAAAATCAAATCCCTAATTATGAACATGGATAAACTACCAAAATAGTTTTTGAACTATCAGGACCTGACCAGTTTGGTTCTTAACTAATTTTATGCTATAATGCTCATCCATCTATTGAAAACCGCCCTTAATGGTCCCGATGTTATCTTTAAGTAGATATTAGTCTCAATATCTTCAACTTTTTTAATGCTACGTCAGCAAATTTGACGAAAAAAAATAAGGAAGCAACATTGGGGACCATTATTGTCCGTTTTCGATAGTCTGGGGACCATTTTGTCATAAAATTAGTTCTTCCACCAAATTGGTCGAGGTACCATTTTGATAGTTTTTCCTTGGAAAATTAGCAAGGATGGAATGCTTTCATTTTGCAATGTCGTGTCCGGTTCCTCCTTTGTTGTGACCATATGTTTCATTGTGATTTTCAGTTACTGGTAGCGAGGATTCAAATGTTTACTTCTACGACTTGACTCGTCCAAAGAATTCATGCGTAAACAAGCTTCAGGTTTGTCTTTCAAATGCTCACAAGGTTTAAATGATTGGTCATAATCACCATCTACACTTGTAATCAATATCCTTTTTTCTCAACTGTAGGGTCATGGCTTTCCCGTCATAGCTGTTGCTTGGAATCACGGTGAGAATTTCTTGGCTTCATCAGATCTTTCCAGCGTTGTTATTGTTTGGAAGAGAGCAAAGGCAAGTTAGATTGAGAACACACACACAACGGTATAAATCTACTCGAAAGTTCAGGTGACGAGCTTTATTTGCGTGATTTTTTACTGCACTTTTCTGGTATATAAAGTATACTGCACAGGCGACTGTATCCATGAGATGAGAAAGAAGTCATTTTCTCTAGAAAAGAACTAAAGAAAATATATGGAGCAGAGTGTATCATCTTTTAAATTTTATTTCATTCAACGTCATTGTGTTCAAAAAAATTGAAAATAAAACTAGTGTTTGTGTTGTTCTTGATATATATGTTTAAGCTGGATCAGTTAGATATATTCTTAAGTAGTAGAGATGGTAATTCGGTTTTGAATTGAAAATTTCTACCCGAACCCTTCCCGCAAGAGTTACGGTAGAGGTGACAATTCATATTTCGGATTTGATTTGGATCAGGTTCATTCAGATTTGGATTGATAAAGAGAAATTCGAATGTAATCCGTTGAGATAAAGTTCGGATTTTGTGTAAAATGAGTAAATTTGTATGATCCAATCTGTATTCTTGCATTCCTCATGTTTGAATCCAAATTATTAACTCTAAATTATGTTGCATGCATCAAAGTGTTAAATATAAGATGTGTGGTGGGTTTGCCTTGTCTGTTTCCCCCATCCCAAAAAACTTATCAGACTCATTTTCTGTAACCTGAATTAGCAAAATCGGTTGTTCAGGTCAAAGGTTGGTGTCAAAACCGGACCAGACTGGATCTGATCTCGAATCGGGTTTTGAGTTTTAGAAGTAAATTATGCATGTTCGAGCAACCGGATCCAATAAAAAAATATTAAGTAAATTTTTTTCATACAATCAAAATCCACAGAAAATATGAGTTTTATTATCTGCATTTAATCAGCAAGTGTAACAACCAAGGCTCGAATTTAAACCTCTAGAAAAATAAGCGTCTTAACCAGCTTGTCCCGTGTTGATGGTTGTTAACACTCTATTGTGACTCAACCCGTCAGAGTTTTTAAAATACCAAAAATGAGTCCAAATTTCGAATGCTCACACATTAGAAAATTGACAGCTCTGTATTAGACTGTCTGGAAAGAAACACAAATTCAATCAAATTTTTCAAAATTTTAGCCACAGCTCACGGCAACACAATTCATACAAATTACAAAACCAGATATTGAAATAAATATAACATATCAAGCAAAGCAACAGAACCACAGCCTACTCAAAATCATGTTTGGAACCATCTTCTTAACTTCCCAGAAGCAGCCTGTTTTTGGCCATCAGTTTTCTGAGAACCAACCGGCTGACCAGAGTACTTGGATTTGTATTGCTCAATCAGCATATCAAGCTTATCCACAGCATCTCTGCCCAATGGATCTTTGTTCTTCTTCGCCCTCACTTTCCTCGGTTGTTCCACTTGATCTTGTAGCTTCCTCTTTCCCGGTCCCACACCAGCTCCCGAAAAGTTCGGTTTCTGGACATTGTGAGCTCTCGTACCAGATTCCTGCAATTTCCCGCCGTTGCGTTGATTGGGTTTCCATGGAGAGCCTTCGGGTTTATCTCTCTGTGAGGGCCTGTTTATTTGTTCGCCTTCTTGGTTGTTTCTCGGTTTCTTGGTAGCTCTATATGATTCATCGTTAGTTGCTCTCTTGGGAAACCTGTTTTCGGGTTTTTCGTATTTCGGGAATTCTGAACGGTTTTCAGGATGATGGTCACTGCTGGGTTTGCGAAATGACGACATGGGATTGTTTAGACGAGCATTTGGTGCATGTGGATCATTGCTTTGGTGTGTGTCCGGAATATCCAGGGCATCTTGTTGTTGCTGCTGAGCTCGTAGTATCTTGGCATTGCGTATTTTCAACGTCTGAACATTATCGAGAGCAAATTCCACAATTGGGCGATGTTGAGCGCCAAAAGTTTCTATGAACAGACAAGGAGAATGTTTAGTTCGTATACAAGAAGAAAAAAAATGCAACTTAACAATAGAAATGGATATATATTTTATCTAGAATTGGCAATTCAAGTTTCAGGATTGGGTTTGGATTGAAAAGGCTTAATCCAAACCTGAGCCACAAGAGGTATGGGTTCGGTCGGGGCGTGTTTTTCATATAAATGAATAGGTTTTACCAGACCCAAAATTTAGCGGGTTTATTTTGTGACCCGGACCCACAAAAAGGGAAGGTCAGGTTTGGACCCAAATTGCAAGCTCTAATTTTGACCAACAGTCAATGTAAATTATGTAATAGTAAGTGAACCCATCGGTAAAAAATAATTACCGGGATTGTTATTGAGGACTCTTAATGCCACAAGTGCGTGTTGATGCTCTCCGAACTCAATAAATGCTACCCCGCGCGAATGATTCTGTGACACTTTACCTTTTTTCTCATCCTTCAAGAACTTTATCTGCACGAGAAACCAAGGAATCGGAAAACATCTTAGTAAACGCGAAATATGTATATAAGAATGAAATATTAAAAGCCCCGATACAGTGTTAGGCGCAATTTAACCTGTCGAATCACAGGCGTTTGCTTGGTAGCTCGTGAGGTAATTGCATTGATACAAATCCTTTTGAGTTGCTTTTCAGTCATTGACTTCGGTATATTATACATAATGAGCCGAGTTCTTGAAACATGAAAGTTTGGAGATTGAAGCTTAGTCGCTTTTTTCTTTTCCAACCTGCACAAAGTATTCAGAAAAAGCTTCAGAAACATACAACTGAGCATAAAAAATGGAACATTTTCAGAAACAGCCCTAAATTGGCAGTTAACTGTGGAGAAGCATTTTCAAAACGGCCTGGGGTACCACGTGTTTTTGGAAGTCATAGATCTCTCCCGGATCTGTTAACTGCTAAGAAGTGCTAACAAAAACATAAGTTTCGTGATCTGACATTTGGTCGAGGACATGTTTTACAGTCATATGGAACACTGTTAACGACGACTTAATATCCTATACTCCTAGTTGGGCTATCCACCGTTGAAGTTACAAATTTGATATGGTATCAGAGCTAGTTTATTAGTCTTGGGCCTATGTCCGATTGTGTTTCCTATATGGTAAAAGAGCTAATTTGATATGGTATCCACAGTTAAAGTTAAATCCTTGTTACACTTACGACTGTCGTTTCGACATATCAGTAGAAGAAACACCTTCAGCAGCTGGAGTCCCTTCAAGAATAAGACCTTCCTGTAAATAATTTAGAAAAGAAAGAGTCAATTCATTCGGAACTATACATCACACCCAACATGTTGCAAATCAATCGAGTGATTGTAATAAAGAAAATCAACCTTTGCCAGGTAGAGATTTCGGTGGTCATGATCCTCCTTTTTAGCCTTCTCCACTTCCTTATTATGGGCTGTTGTCTTATCCAAAGCATTCAAAACCGTCAACTGCCGACCTTTCAGAATAATCCCCAAACCAGATTCAGTATTTCCAGCAGCGACTGCAGCAGCACTTGCTTCTGTCGTTTTAAACTTGAGGAAACCAGTTCCTCTTGGTCGCCTGTCATTAGCACAAGGAAAGTCAAATTTTAGTTGGTAGATATAAGTTTGAAGCATGTCCAAATAAATATAAGGGGTAATTACACGACCGCCCACACACACATATACACCCTTTGTTACAGGCCAAAAACAAATGACTACCCTATGGTATCAATAATTGTGTAATCAGAGTTATAGTCGACCAAATTTTCATTCTCCTTCCTTGGATGCTAGTCACGTGACCCATATGATTCATTAATGCATAAATTTGTAAGGTTTATACAGAGCTATATTAATGATTTTCAAATTTGTGAAGAATAAGAGTAATTTAGGTATTAATAGAATTATATGTGTCCCGTGACAAGCATGTGAGGAAGGAGAATGGAATTTTTAGTCAAATATAGCAATTACACAATTACTGATAACATGGGGTAGTTAATTGTCAGAAAGTGAAGCATGGGGTGGTCGTGTGTTTTTGGATTATAAATCAGAGTATGTATCTGTAATTAGACCTAAATATAACTCATACTTGGTCACCGGATGAAGTACTGGGAAAAAGGATTTTACTGCTCCGAACCCAGAGAACCGTTCTTTCACTTCCTCGTTACTGACGTCAAAAGGAAGGTTGGTTATGAAAACTGTTCTCTGCAAATCATCTTCTCCTTCTGTACGTTTAGGGGTTGTCGGTTTGATTTTGCTCGAATCTTCAGGCTTGACAACACTTGAATCTTTTTTAATATCTGCACTTTCTTTAGCATTCAGCTCCTTGTTCTCAAGCTGTGCTGAATCCTCATTCAGAGTAGGAAGAGTTCCTTTGGCATATGATGAGAGTAAATTGTCAAGAACTTTTCTTGCAATGTCAGCTTCCTTGTTAAAATCAACCTCCGGAGGGACTTCTACTTCATCAATTGTATTTATTTCATTTGAAGCATCTTCAGACACATGAAGGGGTTCGGGTTCTTCATCAATATCTGATGCTTCATCTTCTGAATCATCACTACTACTCTCATCTTCCTCATCACTTTCACTTTGTGGTCCTGTAAAAATTACTCGTTATGGTACCGTCTTCTTAACTTAATACTCTTTTTTTAAAACTTAATACTTGATTACAAAAATGTGTGTGCACACGGACAAACTCAGTGAAATAGTTCTAAAGGGGAGTGTCAAAAAACAAGTACATGCACAAAGCCATAGTGTCAATGATCACTAGGTGCCTGAAATTGTCTACAGCGTGAAGAACAAATAAAACTGCAATGGCAACTTTTTGATCTTTGATCTTTCTGTTCATCTTGGATCAATTCTTTCATTATTTGTTTGGATAAACTACGAAAATGACAGATGCCCTCAAGAAAACTGGGTTTGATCTTGGTTGCACTCAAGAAAACTGTCAAGAAATTTTTAGTTTACAATCAAATTTTAGTTGACAAATGCAAGGTTGTGAAGATTATATGACAGATGCACTCAAGAAAACTGTTCAGTAACATGAACTTACCATCTCCTGAAGCAAAAGCAGCATTAGCACCACTGCTATAAACTTTCTTTGACACAGCCCAGTCAACAGCCATTGATCTTTTACCAAACTTTTGCCCATTGAACTTTTTTATGGCCTACAAAGGTATTAGAAAAATAAAACACGTTATTCCGAGTAAGCCCAAAGTTCTTCTCTTCACTAAAATAACGGTTGTCAAAGCATACATTTTCTGCTTCCTGTTTGCATGTAAACTTCAAAAAGGCAAATCCCTTGGAATCCCTGCACAAGGCAAAACAAAAATGAGACAAACAAAATACGGAAGTTAGATTGAGTGATATATTTACGGGGTTTTGAAATTATACCCAGTCTCAGAATTAGATGGAATAGATACGTCCCAGACAAACCCCGCAGATGAAAACACGTCCTTGATTTCATTTGCTTTAGCCTGAAATTAAGATTAGCAATCTAACTTAGAAGTCGAAGGTCTAAACGAAGAAAATGGGAGGACGTTAAATTATTGCTAGACTATAATAACCTTGAAAGGAAGATTTCTAACAATAAGTTTCCACTTCTGAGTCTTGGAACCCTGGTGCACAAAACAAACATCAAAACACTTAGATTTTAGATTTGATGGCATTAACCAATGCAAGCCTGCTTTCATGTAAGAGTAACCAAAACTAAACATAAATGTATTTTATGCCACAAACTTCCCGGCACCTAAAGCACCTGAAAATCAGGTTATGCACAAACATTACCAAGGGATGGCTATGGTACTCTGCCCTTATCACCTACTTTTCTTTTACTCATTAACACACCATACAAAGCATTAATTCTATATGTCTTTCTTTCTTTCTTTCAATTATTTACTCTCTTAACTATCACATATGCCGCTAAATCTGGACCAGCCTTGACACTCATTACATGAGCATTTATTTGAAACACATCCAAACAAAAATTGAATGGAAATAAAACAAATACTAACCAAATATCAAACTCAAAATCATGTAGTTGAACAGGAAAAAAAGAAAAAAATTCGTCAACTAAGACACTTGAGTAGAAATGGATCATTTGGAGTGTCATGTATATTATGATAAGCTATTCAATATGTACTTTACCTCCCCACCAAGCTGACGTGCCCATACAATTCCTCCCTTTATCTCTTTTTGGTGTAACATGGCAACAGAAGAGCGTGCCGACTTAATACTTGTATACAGCACTGCTGAAGCGTCCAATTTGCATCCATCCCGAGCAAGTGCTGGAAAATGTCACATGTTGCAATTTACCATCCCAGATTAAACCAATATCTTTTTAATTGCATACAGTAGTTCAAGTTCATCAAAATGAAAATCCATCTTCTTGACATTTCAAATCAAACAAAGTTTGTAAACAAGCGATAGAGTTAAGACATCAGAAAAATTGTGTTCAGAACCATATAGGCAAATAATTCAGAGACAAATGTATAAAAAAGCACAACTGATCTTCCTGTTCGTAAAGATCAACAGTCATTATTGAACTCAAAGAACCTTGTCTTCCTTCTTTTTTCTTCAGAGATTCAAATTAATCTTGAATAAAAAAATATTAGGTTAATTGAATAAACCAATCCTGAATCTATTAAAAACAACAGAACAAAATAACTGACTCTTTAATGTGCCTGTCTGTCCCAGTGTAAGCTACAGCAAATGCAAATGCAAATGAAAAAAAAAAAAAAATTTGTGGCTTCAGATATAAAATGAGCCACGAAAGAAGGCAACACAATCAAGCCAAATACGTAAAGTGGTAAAGTATACTATTCTCTCCTCCTTGACCCAAAATTAATATTAATTACAAACATGCACTTACCATGCTGTTGAAGCTCTTCTTTTGGAAGGGGATAGGTAATAGAACATACAGTGCCACTCTCCCTGGCACGATTATGAACTTCTTCTGCCATAGCAGCACTGAGAAGACCACCAAATATGACAGTCCGGGCAACCCTTCAATCCATAAAAAAAATGTCACAGCCAAATTTTGAATGTACAACAGAAATATTTCCACAAGGATAGTGCTTATAAGGACACATATGAAAGCACAAAAAATTAAATTCAAATGCATTTCTCCATATCCAGGTATGCTGAGCAACACTTTGACTGGCTTGACCCAGAAATCAACATAGCAGACATAAACCAAGATGATACGAACAGATTTTTCCAACCAGAAACTCGTGCCCAATTATGCACACACAAAAACTGCTGATCGCAATCCGACCGCATTTCTGCAGCAACTCTTCGTCTATTCTCATCTACTATCTCTCAAGAAGTAATTAATCAGAGGATGTATGTGAAAACATAAAAAATAAAAATAAAAATAAAAAATAAAAAATAAAAAACAACAACAACCAAATCAAAGCAAATACTATATCACCAGTAGCGCTTCAAGGACTTCGGTATTCTACAAGTAGTATTAAAAGCGCCAAAGGAGTGCATACTAAGTACAAAGGATCATACAAGACAAGCATCAAAGTGGAAAATGATATTCCAATACTGTAAAAGATATTTTAACATGTTGGGGATCTTGGAAATTAGATAGGTTTGCACTTCTGCAGAACATGAGATCAACTAATAATTATATGAATCACTTTTTTCCTAATTTCAAGAAAAGGTTATTATTAACAGATAAGTGAATTACTAGATTAACTTGAAAAGAGCCAGAGATGATGGATACAATATCTAGTACCTCTGCTTTTGTGAGGCATTTTCTTCAGTTGAAACATTGGGAGGAATTGCTGCTTTTGTGGGTTTCACGGGTTTCTCTGAGACTTTCGTTGCAGGTTTCTCTAAAGCTTTCTTCACGGGTTTTTCTGAGGCTTTCTTCACAGGTTTCTCTGAGACTTCCTTTACAGGTTTCTCTGAGGCTTTCTTCACAGGTTTCTCTAAGACTTCCTTTACAGGTTTCTCTAAGACTTCCTTCACAGGTTTCTCTGAAGCTTTCTTCACAGGTTTCTCTGAGAATTTGTTTCCCAAACATAAATGAATAATAATAAAGGGGGAAAAAGTAATGAACGTCATTGATTAACAGATTAAGAACTGCTACCTATTTCCTGCAAGTTGGAAGCAGGCTTGTCTATATTGTCTTCATCATTCACCGTCTTCACAGTATCATCTGAGCATATAATTGAAAAATATATAAACAAATGAGAAAATGCTTTAACGCAAACTCAAGGAGAAATGGTGGCAAGAGAACAATACAGTGAGAAGTTGAAAATGAATAAAGTCATATAAACCTTGATTTGTCTTGGATCGGCGTTGCTCAAGTGGAGCACGATGCATAGCAGGCTTAACTCCAATTTTTCGACCTCCAACAGAAGAACCATTCTTAAGCTCAATAGCACGATTAGCATCCTCTGTAACAGCACTACAAAACCAGAGCAAAGTAAAGGTAAAGAGTGGAAGCTTTATTGAAACATAACAGTTGGAATTTTAAATAATAGAACAGCAAACGGATACTGGACTGTAATGAAGTTAAAAACAATAACCTGAAATAATTAATACAAAACTATGAACATAAGTAGCCTAAACCTTGATCATGCAAACAATTTCCCCCCAACAAAATACTAGTTAACTGACGATATAAATTGGTAACTGATGAAACATAATTTTCAGTTCCCTAAACATAACCTCAAACAATTCTTGAAATTCATTAAAGCCCTAATTTGCAAATAGGGTTGAATCTATGTGCAGTAAAGCTGAAGTCAGAATAAATCCAAAAATCCCAACCCAATTACATCAGCATTAGGGGACGACAAGCATCGATTGCACCAGTAAGAAAGGATCAGCAATTGAAGGGAGCTCGAAATACTAAATCATAATGTGGAAACTAACAATCATAACCATGGTTGTTACATCGGGATCATATCGTGAATCGGGATAACATTTTGTGAATCGTGAATCGGATCGGAAGACTCAAACATATATGTATAATAATTTTAAATAAAATTTTATAGGATAAATATACCAATAATTATGAAGAAGAAAATAGTTTATACTAAAATTAAGTATTAAACAACTAAAATGAGTCCATAATACTTCAACTAAAATGAATCCATAATACTTCAACTAAAATGAATCCAAGTAGTCGCTGACTCGCTGCTACAAATATGATGACCACTACAGCCACTACGCGTAACTCCCAGGCCTCATGTGATAATTTAGGTTTAAGTCTCTTCTTTGTCAGTCTTCTCTTTATAGAGAAGCGAATCACTTCGTCTTCTCCATAGAAATCATAAAAAAGGAAAAAATTAAATAAAAGTTCAAAGTTTATGGGTTGGACTTCTTCAAAACTTTTCATATTCTGAATCAGATGAATCAGGATTCAACCAAGTCACACCCGAATCGGAAGATTCATGCAAGATTCATGTCATTCCAAGATTCAAACATGATTTTGAATCTTTTAACCTCCAAATCGTGAATCGGGATTTATAACAACGATGATCATAACATATTCATTTACAAAATTAGCGAAGAACCAAGAAACTTATTGCTTATGTAATCTCAACATATTACATTTTTTAATATCCATGACACACAACAAAGCATAAGCAACTTTGCAGCTTATTAGTGGTTACTCTTGAGCATGTTTAATCACAATGTTAATACCAATCTTAACAAAATATAATTATAATCACCAGTATACAAACTTCAGCTGTCTGAAATACAGTCATACAAACTTCGGAATAGTCTTCAGAAGGATTTAATTACCACAACAGCATAATTTTAAGCATATTTCAGTCCAGACAAAACATAAAATTAAAAAAACAATCAACCCCAACTGATTTTGCTTCAATAATATCAAATAAAAATAACTTGAACAATATCGATAACTTACAATTGAACATAACCAAAACCTCGGTGTTGAGTTGATCCTGTGATCATGAACACACAAAAAAAAATCAAAAACTCAAACTCACTACATCAGAAAATAACATAAAACACATCAGCAAACAAGTAAAACTCCACTGAATAATGAAGCACACTCCAATACCATCAACACTTTATTTCAGCTAAACTACCTTTGAAAAATACTAATAAATAAAGATAAAAACTTCACTGAGCATGGTTTAAGTACAATATACACACACGTAATCAATCCAATAGCCTCAACACTTTATTTCCACTAAAGTACCCACAATCTTTACGAATAACTCAATCAATTAAGCTGTTCAAGTAAAATTCCATTACATAATGAAACAAAATCCAATATCATCAACACTTTATTTCAGCTAAGAAAATTTACTAACTACTCAATAAACAAATGAAAGTAAAATTTCACTCATAAGATGTATACACACACTCAAGCTTAAACCACAATCCAATAGCATCAACAACAATTTATATCCACTAAAAGTACCTAAAACCTTTACAAATTACTCAATAAATTACGTTGTTCAATCACAATCAATATATACAAATGTATATAAATATATAGCTTACCTTTCTGTGTAACTAGGAAGCACCGCCTAATTGGTCCAACATCACTGAATGTTTCTTCAAGCTGAAACATGAAACAAACAGAAACGCGAAGGCATTAGACAAATACAAATTTTCTTTTTCCATTCGGTGATTTTCTCGGTAATCAAAAATAAGCGGGACAGGAGGTGAGTAGTACCTGAGAGTTAGTGAAAGTGTAGGGCAAGTTGGCAACGAATACAGTGGAAGGACTATGCTCGGAGTCGGCTTTACCTCCGCCACCTTCCTTCTTCCTGTTCTTCCCCATCTCTGCAACTTCTGTTTGGCAAGCGAGAAACCGGCGGAGAATGAGCTAGAATATCAAAGAAAGTGAACCTAATGAACCAATGTTTTAAAAACCGACCGGAGGTCAACCCGGTCAGGTGGCCGGGTCTCCGGGTCAGCCGGGCGGGAGAGTTGACCGGCCGGGTCAATTTTTTTATTATATATAATATTTATAATCAAAAGTAATTTCAAACCCTATGTAGATGAAGCTACTGGCCGATTCAACATCTTAATGGCGTAGTCTCTCTCTTTCCGATTAACTCAAGTGGCTCCGGCAAAACCACTGCACGACCTTTGTCCCTAGTGGAATCCTAAATAATCTTTCTAAAATGATTCAAGCCTTTATATTCTTAGCCTTAACCTCATCATCAATCATCTTCAACAAGTTACAAGCCCAGAAAATAAAAAGAATAGAAAAATAAAAATAAAAAATCAAACTTAGAGATGAGAGAATGATGATGACGGCTTCAAGTTGTGTTGCAGAGCAATGAAGATGAAGGAGGTTGGAGACTTAGATTTAGGGTTTTAAAGCTTTTTATTAATTTTTTCTACATGGGCCATCTTTTTGCCTCTTTTTAAGTGAATATGGGCTTTTCCATCACTATTTCTCAATGTGGGCTGTACAAATCCAAGCCCAATTGTACTTTTAAAATGATATTTTTACAATAAACATAAAACCGGGTACCTGTTTTGACCGGTTATTCCGGTCTTGACCGGGTTTGACTAATTTTCCGGGCGAGCATACAACCGGACCGGTGACCATACCGGGTCCCGGGTCAACCGGTTGACCCGTCCGGTCCGGTTTTGAAAACATTTTCTCCCTCCATTTGTTTGGGAACTTATTGACCCTAGCCAAACGTAGACAATGCCTAAACCAAAGATGGGGTCCATAACAAAATATCCATGAAAACTCGATACAGACGTCATTTCGAGAGGATCGATTCGAATCAAACCACAATCCATGCAGATATCGAATCAGATCAAAAAAGAACTTGAGAACCCAAAGATATTACAAGTGTGATAAAGTTGTATTTCCTCAAGTAGGACCAATATAATACTCATATTGAAGAGTTTATTTTAAAAAGAAAACAGCGTTCAAACAAAAATTAATTAAAAATTAAAGAAAAACTCAGAAAGATCCAAAATGGACTGCAGCAAATCGAACACGCTCCCTCGTGCGAGGCTTGCCTGGAGCATCTTACACCGACATGTACACAAGTCATTTCCTTCCTCCCTCACTCCAATTCTTTGAAAGCCTACGTTATCACTCCTTCTCTCTCACACATTCCTTGTAGATAAATACACCTCCAACACATGCCAAATATTGGGGTTAGTGTTTCCAGGATTATCAGCTCATTCTCCTCGTGATTATGTTAATGCAACTTAATTGGGATCCAACCTTGAACTTCTAGCAACTAGTTCTGTATTAAGATGATCTTAAATCTAACTAGTGCGATGATCATGTGATGTGTACGATCTGTTTGTTCTATTGCTCTTAAAGAGGAATTGTATAGAGTTTGTTTGCTTAAGGGTTGATGACAAATAGCCTGTATAAACTATCCATTAAAAACATATATGTCCATCAATTAAATCTAACACTGTTCCATCAATTAAATCTAACTAAAATATACTCTTTTTCATCACATGTATTACACATGCATCTAATTATTTTTAAAATGCTATTTTTACCCTTTGAAAACGTGAATAGTATTGTATTTGAGTGTTTGAATTTACTGGCAAACTTAATGAAGTTTCCGGCATAATTATGAAGATTCCGGTGAATTTCTGGCGGTTTTGATAAATTTCCCGGCGACTAAAATAAACTAATATCAATTCAAATCCAAAATCAAAATGAAAGCCAAATTAACAAATCAAAATCAAATTCGAAACTAAATCAAATCACAAACCAAATCCAAATACAAAATAAACCAAACCAAACCAAACCAAAATCAAAACCAAAAAAACAAACAAAAAAATAATTTCAGCCACCGTGAAGCTTCATCTCCGGTCGTCGGAATCGCTTGTCCACTGCACTTCGTCGTCGTTGTCCAACCCGATCTCGCCACCACCAGCGTCTTCCAGGTCGGTGTAGGTGCTCACCGCCGTGAGCTGCAGCCGGAGAGATGGAGCGGGGATTACCGTGAGCTGCACCCGGAGAGAGAGCCAACGTCCACAGTGCTCCCCGTCTCAGATCGGCCGGAGCAAAGCACCACCCCCACCTTCGTCGAGGCTGGAGCGAGAGAGAGCACGAGAATCGCGAGAGGCGAGAAAGATCGGCAAGTCGTGGTCGTCCATCGCCGGAATCGCGAGCAACGGAGTGGCTGGAGCAGATCGGCCGGAGATCGAT
>JAYMSZ010000280.1:0-22349 GCA_036897665.1 Pelargonium citronellum
GCTGTATTTGGTCAACTATATTGGGCTATTTGGATTTTCAAAATTGCCGTGGGAGGACCAGCTCGCGATTAGTTCGGATAAGAAAGTCACTTGTTCGACAAATTAAGAGAGAATTGTCAAGGTGGATGCTTGCGGGCATCAGTCAAACCAGAGGGGAGGATTTCAGTGCCTCTGGTTTTAGTGATTATGACATTTTGGCTATATTTGTCTACGTGGTTTTTGGTTCTGTGAGATGGTTATGGTTTATTTATGTTTTTGTTTCTAGTTGTTTTACTTTGCTTGGATTTAGATTTGGTTTATGTTTCCTTACGGTATGTAATGACTGCTTTAATTAATGGAGTTACATTCCACTTAAAAAATGATTAGAAAAACTATCAAAGTGGCCCCCAAATTATTATAAACCGATCAAATTGATTTCAATACCTTTTTATTAGAACCGAAAATTTGGACTCGAACGTGTGGGCACTCAAAATCTATCTCAAAAATTTGCAAATTTGGGTCACAAGAAATTGGTCTGACTAGTTTTTGTGATTAGACATGCAGACTCATATATTTTACTTGTGAACGCCAAATGCAACCCGACTTGTGTCCTTTTGGATCGATTTTGAGTTTGAGTGCTTTCATCTATAAACTCGAACTGTCACCTCTATAGCATATGCTCTTCGTGCACACATTTTATTTTTACTTTTCTTACAAATAAAACTGGTCATACATGTAATAATCAATGCAGAAATTATTGTGTAACGAGACAATAAATTTAAGACATGTAGCGATAGTCTTGCATACATATTTGATCAAGGTCAAAAAGTACATACAACCTATACGTAGAGGTGGTCAATTCATGTCTCTGTTAATAGGAGTTGGACTCCTACTTCTTCCAACGACAACAAAACATCTTCGACTTATATGGGCATATTCTACTCTTCTTTTGTTAGGTCTAGTATGCTTCTTTCGACCTATTTATTTATTCATCAACTGAATAAAAGTTATATCTATCAATATGTATGATCTTGGACCATCATTAATGATTTTTCAACACGCAAACACGACATAGAATAAACGCGTTTGGACTATCTAATTAGATTGGCCGGATCGGGTCTGTCCGGTTTGGCCAAGACCCGGTACTTGTCCTGATCGGTTCACGTTTGGTCCAATGCACACAATTGGCCCAATGGGCCAAACAATACCCAGGCCACTTTCAACAGATACATCAAACGGCGTCGTTTCTTCTCCTTAAAGCATGGTACTGGTATATTTCAGCTCAGTCCCTCTCTTCTTTCTTGTTCACAAAGCTTCTTCTTCTCCTTCTCTCTCTCGTCTTCTTCATCGAGCCGAATCGCGAACACAGAGAAACCAAAAAACCCTAACAATGAGTCGCGGAAGCGGAGGAGGCTACGATCGGCACATCACCATCTTCTCCCCCGAGGGACGTCTCTTTCAAGTAGGTACGGTTTTATCATCCACCTCTGTTGATTTTTCGATCGAGCACTTCAGCTCGAATCGGTGCCGTTTTCGGAGCTTTACGCGCACTTCCTCGATCTGGCTCAACCTGAAAAACTTGTGTTTGGTTGATGAGAAAATTGACGTAAAATGATCTGAATGTATGTGTGAATCTCACTTTGGTTAGCTGGTACAAAAGGCAGTGATTGCGTTTTGTAATTAGGGCTCAAGCGTGTTGTGTTGTTCTTAGTTTTGTTTGTGTGCTGTGGTTTGCTCGTTGTGAAATGGAACTCCGGTTTGGGAGCTGATGCTAACTGAACTGATGTGGTTTTCTAGGGTTTGTGGTGATTGAGATGAGAAACTAGAGTACATGACCTAATTGGACTGCTATGATTTTGATTTGAACATTTTTTACCTAATGGTTGTCTGGATAAAAACTGTTAGTTTATTGGCTGTTGTTAAATTTAAGGTCCAAAAGTAGATATCGAATGTATATTTGAATCTCACTATGGTTAGCTTGTGAAAAAGCAGTTATTACCTTGTTTAATTAGGGCTCAAGCTAGCTGTATCGTTCTTAGTTGTGATTGAGTGTTGTGGTTCGCTTGTTGTGAAATGGATCTCAGGTTTGGGAGCTGATGCTAACTGAACTGCTGTGTTTTTCTAGGGTTTTGTGGTAATTGAGGTGAGAAACTAGTGTAGATGACCTAATTGAACTGCTATGATTTTGATTTGAGCATTTTTTTTACCCACTGATTGTTTTAAAAAAAAACTGTGTCCGAAAGTAGATATAGAAAGTATATATAAATCTCACTTTGGCTAGCTTGTAAAAAGGCAGTAATTACATTTTTTAGTAGGGTTCATGCTAGCTGTGTTATTCTTAGTTGTGTTTGTGGGTTTGTGTGTTGTGATTTGTTCATGAAATTCAAGTTTGGGAGTTGGTTGTTGCTTTTAATTGTATTTTGTGAGCAACTGAACTGCTGAGTTTTGTAGGGTTTTGTGGTGATTGAGTTGAGAAACTAGTGTAGATGACCTAATCGAACTGATGTAATTTTGATTTGAACATTTTATTACCCCTGAAAGAAAACAAAAACCTGCCAATTGAAGTTAGTTAATTGGCTATTATTTTATATCAGGTCCAAAAGTAGATATGATCAGAATGTATATTTAAATCTCACAATGATTTGCTAATTAAAAGCCAGTCATTACATTATTTCATTAGGGATACGAGCAAGCAGTGCAGTTCTTAGCTGTGTTTGTGTGTTGTATGTTTTGATTTGCTTGTAGCGAAATGAAACTCAAGTTTTGTAGTTGTTGCTTTAATTGCATTTTGTGAGCAACTGAACTGTTGAGGCTTTGTAGTGATTGAGCTGAAGATACCAGTGTAGATGACTGATTGAACTGATTTTATTTGAATTGTACTTTTTTTTTACACAATGAAAGCAGACAAAAACCAGCCAATTGAAGTTAGTTAATAGGTTATTATTAGTTTTCTGTACTGAGGTCCAAACCTTGATATGAAGTTTATTTTTTATTTCCCAAATTCTTGAAGAAGATTAATCAAGTCCATTCGACCAATAATGTGTTTTTTCCCCAAATCTTAAAGACGTATACACTTATTTGGATGGTAGTTATTCCGAACTCTCTAATCAGTTCGGGGTTTTGTATGACAAATAGAGTATGCTTTTAAGGCGGTGAAGGCTTCTGGTATCACCTCAATTGGTGTAAGAGGGAAGGATTCAGTCTGCGTCGTGACTCAAAAGAAGGTCCCGGTGAGTATGACTGTTTTTTGCTAGAATTTTGTTAATGTTGCAGCATATACTCCCAAGTTGTAGAGGTTACATGCATTCCGAAATTCATTTGCAGGACAAGCTTTTGGATCAGACAAGTGTGACTCATCTTTTTCCCATCACTAAGTACCTTGGGTTGTTGGCAACTGGCATGACAGGTATGTTATGTTTTTTTTCTAGTTGAATATTATAAGTTTTGTTATGTGACTTGTAGTAATAAATTATTTAACCTTAAAATTAGATAAAAAAGCATGATAATGTCATATTGACATATTAACCCATGAGAAAAATTATCCTGAAATAAGATGTGATCATGTTTTATCTCTGAGCTGATTGTGTTTGAGAAAATCTATTAGACAAATCATGTGGCTAAGAGATAATGTGTTATTTTCATGAGATGATGGAATGGCCTTTTGACTTGTAGACGATGGACCATGTTATAATGCACATGATTGCTTGGCATTTGTATTCCTATACAGTATACACTACTATTGCCATATTTGTTCCAAGTTTTAATGAGCTTTATTTCAATGATTGGTATCTTTGGCATTCTATTTCTCAGCTGATGCTAGGACCTTGGTTCAACAAGCAAGGAATGAAGCAGCTGAGTTTCGTCATAAATATGGATATGAAATGCCTGTAGATGTGTTGGCTAAATGGTATGCTGACTTCCAAACTAATTTATAATGTTACTTAATTGGTGGCCATGCAATTGCTCTAAAGAATCCTACTATATGAGTGATAGAATAAATGTCTTTTCCGTTTACTAACCAGAATTCTACTTGATGGAATAATATCAACTTTTACAAGAATAGATCCCGAGGCGACTATACCTTTTCTTTTCTCTACTAGTTTTATCTTCTATGTTATGTACAAGGTAGCTTTTTTATTCTGTATATATCTTCTAGAATCAAGAGTTTCCAAATTAGTATATTATATCTCATTCCCAAGTTTATGAGTAAAAACAAATTGAAAGGAAGCAAGATTTTGCGATTGAGGTTTTGCGGACCGGTCTTACTCCATCAAAGTTTTGCAGTCAAGGATAGCACCATTAGAACTTCAAGAGTTGTTATTCTGATATTAGTTATTAGTTTGTCTGGGGATCTAGTTTCCCAATTGATGCATCTTACCACCTCAGATATACATCATTTTAAGGTCTGGAAAGTGGTTTATACAATGTTTCTCAACTAGTTGACTATATCATATGCTAAAGCTTGTCCCTTGTCATTGGTTTCATTGTTGTAGTTTCAAATTTTATTATATGACATACCGATTTATCTTACCTTGATTTTGTTTATTAATCTTGTCATGGATTCAACTTATGTTGGGAGAATTTGTATTTTTAGGATTGCTGACAAATCTCAAGTCTATACCCAACATGCCTACATGAGGCCACTTGGAGTAGGTTAGTTTCTGCTCTTTATAAGAGTTCCGATAGATTCCATATTTATGGCAAACATAGTGTCCAAGTTTTCTTTTATGGTGTAGGTTCACATCATGCAGTTTGATATTTTTCATTCGTTAACTTTTATACTGAAATTATCCTTTTCCCTTGGTTTCCTGTCTTTGTTCTTTGGAAGTTGCCATGGTATTAGGTATTGATGATGAATATGGAGCACGACTCTTTAAATGCGATCCAGCTGGCCATTTCTTTGGTCATAAGGTATGTGCTATATTTTTTTTTCTTTGGTGACATTGTTTCAGTAGAATTGTTAAGTGGAGTTTTTGTGCTTGTGTTTATTGACATGGTGGTACCTGAGATGTATAGAATGCTACCAGAACTCAATAAGCTTTGACTTCTTCTTTTCCAATATGGCCCAGTGCTGGCTTTTTTGTTAGGAAGGAGAGTAGTGTCCACATAAAGAAATGTGGAAGTTTAGTTAATTTCTTCTAAAGTTTGCACTGACAAGTGACAACCCTAGTTGTCCGTTAGGTCTATGTAATTACACTGTTGTAACTTACATATTTGGTTTCTACACCACATTTTGAGTTTTTGGTGCATGTTCTAGAATAGTGGCTTAACCCTACCACCATGATACTGTATTCATTGTAGAACATAAAATTATTAATCAGGCAGAGATATAGACCATCTTACATTATTTATTTGATTATATATGTTGGAATTTTAAATTAAATATGTGCATCTTGTCTCAACCGCCAGCACCAACTCTATCTTTCTTCAATTAACTTCATGTTAGTATTTTGTCATATTCTACACAAATATAGATATGTTAGTGTAGTCGAGTTGAATGGTAATAACTGTACTGGACGTTGGCAATTACTAATTTTGAAACTGAAAATGACAGTTTAATGGCCATTCATAGGTTGTGGCTTATTTATTTGTTAGATTTCAATCAAAGATGCAGAAACACTCGTATTCTCATCATACTCTAGTTTGATGCGTATCTGACACTTGAACACTCGGACACTCTACAGATACATGTCAGACACTATTTTACATGTTCCCAAATATTTAATAATGTTATAAAGAAGACACATGTTTGACACCTTACGTATTCACCATTTTTTCTTTCTAAAAATGAATTGTTAGAATCTGTTCGACACTCTAAAACACATTGAAAAATGACAATCATGACTTGATGTTAATTATATGCACTGATATAGCAAATATAAGTTATCATTTAATATTATTGTACATATTCTTAGCATATTTGTGTGTTTAATTTATAGAAATTGAGTGTCACTGTATCCATGTTGTGTCCCATGTCTTATGCAACATAGATCTCAAATGATCCCAGAGGAGAATGCATGAGGCACAATTGCATTGTCTATTATATGCAATTATTTTAAGTTGTGTCATATTTTTTGTGCTTGTATCTGTTTTTTATATCAACCGAACTTCATAACTGTTAAATGTCTCAGGCGACAAGTGCTGGACTAAAGGAGCAAGAGGCAATTAATTTCTTGGAGAAGAAAATGAAGAATGATCCTGCATTTTCTTACGAGGAGACAGTGCAGGTATTTTATTTTACTTTTCCCGTTAATCTCCATTTATTTTTACTTCATGGGAACCTAAGTAGATTTCGAGACTCGCTGATTCTTAGCCATTGCTTGTGTCTGCTTCATAATTGTGTTATCCATTCAAAATAGGCATATTATGCTTTACTCTTTGCCTCCCTTGTAGTCTAACACATAGTACCGTTCTTCTATTATCAGACTGCAATTTCAGCACTCCAATCAGTCTTGCAAGAGGATTTTAAGGCCACTGAAATCGAGGTACCAGAGATCCCGTCATTTCAATATTTGTTACTGTTTCTGTAATTTTTTTTTTGAAGTAGTACATTTAGTACATGATAAGAAATAACATAATATCTACCCATACCCCATCAATCCCTAACCTAAACTAGGATACCAACCGTGCCCACGAGAGTCTATACATGGAATGCTTTGTGGAAGCCAAGTTGAAATGCAGCAGTCTATTACTCTGTTATATATAGGATTATAGGGGTGTTAAAATCGTCGAGGCTCAGCTAAGCTCGATACTTTTTTACTCGGCTCGAATGAGCTTATAGATTTGAGCTCAAGCTTGAATCGGCAAAAAAGAGTCGAGCTCTGCTCGACATTGTTAATTTGTCATAAACTAAAATTCATTAAAATAAAATTATTATTATTATATGCCAATGTGCACAAATAATTGTTTTTACCATATATACATGCCACATGTTATATGACATTGTCAATTGAAAAATACATTCATTATAAACCTAAAACTATACAACTGATTCATAAAATTGAGACGGTAACAAGTTTTGTTTAGGTCTTCAAAGAAAGAATCATCTATAAATCGTAAAATAACAAACGAACTGGCTCCCATCGAGTCTCAAAAAGCTCGACATGAGTTTTTAAACCTAGACTTTAGGTTGGCTCAAGCTTGATTATAACGAGCTTGAGCCGAATAATTAGTGAGTGGCTCGTTAATGGCTGGACTTGTCTACACTCCCAGTTATACGCCACATAGCTTGGTTGAAGATGCATTGCATTTAAGTTATGTTTTCCATAGAACTTTCTATTTCAACTCGGAAGGATTCTTGATTCGGCTTTTTATTCATCTTTGTTATATATATACAGGTTGGAGTCGTGAGGGCGGACAATCCTGTGTTTAGGGTACTGTCCACGGAAGAGATCGACGAGCACTTGACAGCGATCAGCGAGCGTGATTAGGATCAACAGCAGATGTTGTTTGATTAAATGGCTTGAATTTGATGAACTGTGACACCCTTCTTCCTCTTCTCTTTTGGCTTCTGTAATGTTAAAATAATTTCCAAATTGGTTAAAGAAACTACTGTTTGGGTCATCTATTTGTCACATAACTCGAAGACCAAGTAAGGGTTGCAATTCGTGTTTGATATTTAAGAGCCGGGAATTTGAATCATGGGCATTTCAGGTGACTTGAAAAGCTGATTTGATTAGTCTAATATTCAAGTCAGGGTAGGTTAATCCTATAAAACTATTCTACGCTCAAATTTAAATTATTTGAATTAATTTTTATCAATCCGAATTTATAAGCGGGTTGGTGTGATATGACATGATATTTTTATGATTAAGTTAATTTTATACAATTCAGCATATTAAGATTTACTCAATATGAACAAATTAGTTGGGCCTGATTATTTGGTACGAGTCGTTTTCAATGTTTTGTGTGCCGTTTTGAAAGTTGACAGTGTGCTATACAGTTTAATACATACAGATCATGTTTGAATCATACAACACAAATAATGGACCGGATTGATACGACATAATATCTCACAAAAATACAATTTTATAACAAAATTAGTGAGTCCAAACTCGTTTACTTTTATATGGACTCGTATGTTAGAAACACGAATTGCGAGTTCTATTGAGCCAAATAATAATTTTAGATATATATTTATGTAGCAAAAATAAATAAATAAAAAATTATCTGTCCAATGAGAATCTGCCACGTAATCATCCTCCCATTCAGTCAACACTCTCCATTTACAGTACCTCACACACAAACAGCATTCTAACAAAATGGAGAGCAACCAATTCCTCATCTCTTCTCTCTAGCCTGTACTCTGCGAAACCCCAAACCCTAGCCAATTTTCTCGCTATTTCTCTCCAATTTTCTCGCACTTTCTTTCCCCGTTAAATTCACGGCGCAATTGGATCTGAGCGCCGTCAATCCAGTAGAAAAAACCCTTGAATTTCGTCTCTCAGCGACGGAGATATTGTAAATTGGTCCACGGGGGCTCAGATCGCCTGGTTTTTGCTCGATCGAGCTGGGAGGTTTTGGATCTGTGGAAGATACATTGCGACTTTCGAGAATTGCCGAAGAGTTTTTGGTAATTGAGATTAGGTATTGCAGGGTAATTGGTTGTGCTGCATTTTTCGATCAAAGAGAGTAGAGAGGCAGATAGAGAAATCTGAGCTGTCAATGCTATTTTTGTTTAGTTTGTGAAGATATTTCGGTGATTTTTGTGGTAAAGAACTAGTTTGAGCTCAACAATGTCTTGGGCGGGACCAGAAGATATTTACCTCTCGACCTCTCTTGCTAGCTATCTTGACAGTAAGCTCATTTCTTTAGCTCAGTATTGATACATATATCTATTTTTCTTTATGTGTGTTATTGTGTTTGCTTTAACTTTGATACTGAAAGATACTAATTTGAAGCTTCAGTTCATTGGGCTGTGGATTTTAGTTTGGTTCAATTGTCAAGCTTTCTGAACCATTGGGTTTTTACTCCATTTTGTCAGATTATATGCTCTCTTTTTTCACACCTTTTTATGCGACCATTATATGATCTTTGTATATTAGTGATATAATTAAAAATGGTGTTCTGAAATTAGTGAGAGTAATAGTCCCATAATGTTTGAGGAAATTTGTATGGCATGAAAGTTGGGTTAACGACAAATGGAGATAAGATGCAGGAGAATCGCTTAGAATGGTTTGTACTCATGGAAAGAGAGACTATTGAAGAGGTAGGGATAGATGTAAGTTATCATGGAAATAAGTAGTGGGAATTGGGGAAGGACATGATAACATTAGATAGGATGGTTTGGAGAAGTAGAATACGAGCAGAACATCCCATTGGAGTTTTGCTAATGGATTCATTTAGCCAATCCTGACGTTGTTCGGGAAATGACTTGGTTGTTATAATTTTGCAGGCTTAGCTGTAATTTTAGATTTCCTTGCTGCTTAAAGACTAAAGTATGATTTGTTATTCATTTGGTGATATTGGATCATCTGGGTGATATTATTTGAAAAAGAAAAGATATATCTTTATTGTGGAAACATTGTGTGTGATTGCATTATAATGAACCTGCTGTTGAACAATGAACTACTATGTTAAGTGGTTGCGATGAATACTATTTGTAGATATATGTATGCGCTTAAGTAGTGTTTGTATTATAACTTTGGAATGGGAACGGGAACAAGATTCCCATTCCAAAGCCATTGAGCCATTCTCATCACCAAAAATTCATATTCAAAACATATAGAATGAGATTCTAATTCCCATTCCCATTCTCAATTCTCATTCATGAACAAAAATTCTAATCCAAATGCTTTCTTAATGTGTCCATTTGAACCGAAGTGGTTTCTTGACTTATTGAGTAGGAATATACTTTGGACAATGTATCAAATGCTTAACATAAGATACTCTGGTAGCTTATTTTGCCACCAGGCAGCTGAATGTTATCACAAGAGTGAGAAGAGAGAATCAGTAATTTCCACTTCAATCTCCAAATGACATTGTTTGAATGTAATCCGATTTGTGGCATAACATTTTCCAATGGTTATTGACCCATGTTTCTTATTTAGCGTATATTAGGGAAAACACTTTGCATCTTTGAAGCAGCTTCTGTTTTGGATTAATGTACATTTTAAAAGAGGAGTATCATTGGTGTTGTAGTATTTAGAATGTAAAACATTTTTTCAGTGAACTAGTTGCTCTGCTTAAGACTTCTTATGCGATATTAGGCTTAACATTACCAGATATATTTTTTACCTTGTTCTACTTTCATTATGTAGTCACACCACTTCCTCTTTTATGTGAGCTATGTTTGTATTCATTGATGTATTATTTATTTATTTATTTTTTTATAGAGAAACTTCTTGTCCTGCTGCGAGATGGTCGGAAGCTATTGGGAATGCTTCGTTCTTTTGACCAATTTGGTACAATTTTCTTGCTGATGCTGTTGTTTACAGCTTTATCACCCTATTTTAATAAACTAAATACCTGTATTTTTTGTATGCAGCCAATGCTGTCCTTGAGGGTGCATGTGAGAGGGTCATTGTCGGTGAACTTTACTGTGATATTCCCTTAGGTCTATACGTAATTCGTGGAGAGAATGTTGTCTTAATTGGAGAACTGGTATGTTGGATTTCTTTGTTAAGATTTTCTCTTGCAACATACCCCCTACAGAGTCTTAAGATTTACAATTGATTTGTTAGGACTCGGAGAGGGACGACCTTCCACCACATATGACTCGTGTTTCAGCAGCAGAAATTAAAAGGGTAAGTAATCAATTGTCTTATAAAATGAACAGGCATTTTATTTGTGAAGATTATACTATATACCAACTACCAAGACATTTTGTTCCATAACTCAAACTCTCTTTGTTTTCAATTACACACTTTCCTTGTATTAACTATTAAACTATCATAACAATGGTTGAATTATTTAACATTAGATAATTAGCGTTCATGTTTTTCTTAGTGGTGGGGATAGTGGCTCTATTTTATGTTGTGTTGCTATTATGTGATTTAGGGCCAGATTAAAGTTAATTATGCATGGTAGAGTGATGGATTGAATTGATATTGCATGCCATAATAAGGCCAATCTGACAGCACCTCTTAGTTAGGTGTGTTCAATTGGTCAAGACCATACCCGATCCGTGTATTTCCGGTCTGGTCCTAGTCCCGGAACTTTCGGCTGGTTTGGTCTTTGACCAATGCACACCCTTAGGCACTCAATTTGTGACAGAGGGAGTAATATATTGGCTTATTTAGTGTCATCTTGCAGTATTAAATCATTGAGCTCTTCCCGGTTATTCTTTAACACCTGCATTATATATATATATATATGCAGGCACAGAAAGCAGAAAGAGAAGCTACAGACCTTAAAGGTACAATGAGGAAAAGAATGGAATTTCTTGATTTGGACTGATAGATGCGCATTATTTTTATGCCATGTCCGCAAATATTAACGCGGTTGGTGCTACGAGCTATGATGATACGAGGTCTGTTAGGAGCTGTGATCTTTTTCTTTTACCTCATACGACGGGAAATTGTGTTGTGTTATTACTATTTGATGTTTAGTGAATTTGATTGTCATTTGCTAGAGTAGATTTCTCATTTAAATCTTCAGTATTTACTCAGTTTACATTCTTATTTGCATGATTCAATTCATACAGCAAATAACTTATGTATGAGTTTCTTGTTGCTACCAACCTCTAAATTTGCGAGTTTGAAGGACCGTTTTTGCTCGCATAGCAAATAACTCATGTCGTAGCGCATAGCAACTACCAACTTCTACGAGTTGTGAGTTTGAAGGACCGTTTGCTGCTCTTATGACAAATAACTATTGTCGGAATTTCTTAAACCTGCAAAAGTCTACAAGTTGTGGGTTTGATGAACCGTTTTTGTTCCAATAGCAAGTAAATCATGTCGGAGCCTTTTGCAGCTACCGATGAATGACCGTTTTTGCTCATATAACAAATAACTCGTGTTAGAGCTTCTTACATATACCAATGTTTACAAATTGCGAGTTTGAATGACTATTTTTGTTCATATAGCTCCTTGCAAGTACCGGCGTGTCCAAATTGTGCGCTTGAAGGACAATTTTTTGCTCATATAGCAAATAACTCATGTTGGACCTTCTTGCGACTATCAACCTCTACAAGTTGTGAGTTCGAAGAACCGTTTTTTGCCTATGGCAAGTAACTATCGTCGGAATTTCTTATAGCTACCAACGTCTACAAGTTGTGAGGTTGAGTGACCGTTTTTGCTCTCATAGCAAATAAATAATGTCGGACCTTCTTGCATCTACCAACCTTCTTTGTCAGTCGCGGATTTCAAGGACCTAAATAAGAATCCTTCGGAAGTACTTACAACTACCAACGTCTACTAGATGCGAGTTTGACAAACAATAGAGCTTGTCTACCAAGAAAATGTGGTACAAAAGTACTTTTATGATCTTTTTCGGTAGATGATTGGGGGACATTTTTGGTTCTATAACAAATAACTCGTGCGAGAGCTTCTTGCAACTACTGTCTACAACATGCAGGGTTGACAAACAATAGAGCTTGTTTATCAAAAAGACATGGTACAATTACACTTTTCCAATCATTTTCAACTCGATTTAAATTACACCGGGTGATCCACCATTCGCGTGTTAAAAAAAGTCCATGTGGGCCTAGGCCCAAATAGTCTATGTGGGCTATAAACACTTGGCCCAAAACCGACAACTTAACTATAACTTGAGAGAAGACCTGAGCGACGCTCACATACACCCAATCTTACAATAATCTCACTTACCATCCAATCATTTCAGTTGACCTTTACGAGTCAACCATCCAACGGTTCTTCACTAAGATACTGAAACACATGCGCCACACAGTATAATTTCTCGTACCGTTACTGTCTATACTGTATCGGTAGTGACTACAGTAGCTCGATCTCTGCTCGTTTCTTGAAGAAGCTCTCTCTCTCTCTCTCTCACATTCTCTAAAGCTTTTTCTTCGTCGTCACTCACTGCGAGATCAGATCTGGAACCTTCTAGACCTAGGGTTTAGCTTCTGCGGCAACAATGGCGTCGGCGACGGCGACGGAGGGGATGAGATTGTTCTCGGGACTGGGTTTGCTCAGTGTATTGTTCGTCGGCGTTGAGGTGGAGGCCTCAGTTCACGAGTACAGAACCGAGAAATTTGCGAGCAAAGGCAACGCGTTCGTCGTCCATGGAGGCAGCGAGGGGATTTACTCATCTGTTCCTAACGACACCGACACCGACGTTTCTTCTTCAAATGGTGACTCTTTTATACGGTATGTTTTTTGGTTTAGATCTCGCAATTTGATGTTCGTTAACGTGGTTTTCTTCTCTGGTGATGTTGTTTTTTGAGATTTTAGTGTTGCGATTTTGGAATTAGACGGTAGGAGAATTGAAAATGTGTGAGAAAATGCATGAACGGTGTAAATTGAGCTATGAAGAATCGGTTTGGTTGAGGTCATCAAGCTATCTGATTAGCTTTTTGGCTCGAGTTTTGAGTTCATGGTTGATAGTTATATAGTTTTGGAAACATTGGCTTCACCAAATTTTGATTAATATGGTTCTGTAACGTGACTTTGTTCTCTGGCGGTGTTGTTTGTTTAGATTTAAGTTTAAGTTGCTATGATTGTGCTGCGGATGTGGAATTGGAAACTATCTGATTAGCTTTTTGGCTTGAGTTTTGAGTGTATAGTTGATATTAGTCCAATTTTGGAAGCACTGGCTTCATTAATTTTTGTTAATATGGTTTATTAACGTATATTGTTCTCTGGCGATGTTGTGTTTTGAGATGTTAGTGTGATTTGCTTAAGAGTCTATTGCGAATGTGGAATTGGATTATAGGAGAATTGAAAATGTGTGAGAAAATGCATGAACGGTGTAAATTTTGAGCTGTGACGAATCAGTTTAATTGAAGTCATCAAACTATCTGATTAGTAAGCTTTTTGGCTCGAGTTTTGAGTATATAGTTGATAGTAGTACATTTTTGGAAACACTGGATACACCAAAGTTTGATTAGTATGGTTCATAAAATGTGTGTGATGCACTGTATGTGAGCAATCAATTATCAAACTATGTGACTATCAAGCTTTTCGGCTCTAGTTTTTTAGTATATACTATATAGTTAATCGTAGTAAGTTTTGGGAACACTGGCTTAACCAAATTTTGTTTTGATGGCTCATAAAATGCAAGTGAGTGATTATGCACTAATCAATTATTATTTAAGTATGTGATTATTAAGCTTTTGTCTCAAGTTTTGAGTATGTAGTCGTTACTCGATAGTAGTGGAGTCTTAGAAACAATGGCTTCATCAGAATTTGAATTCTATGGTTCATAAGATGTAATTGATAGTGAAAGTACAACTAAATACTTATGAAGAGTGATACACGTGATTTTCATTTCTGCATGTGTTTGTGCACCTGCATATTCATTGCATGAGTCTTGCTCATTTAGGATAGTGAACTTGGTGATTATCAAGTTTTTTGGCTCAAGTTTTGAGTATGTAGTTCATAGTTGTACGGTTTTGGAAACACTTGCTTCATCGGAATTTGAATTATATGGTTCATAAGATTTAAGTGGTAGTGAAAGTACAACTGAATAGATCTGAAGCGTGATACACTCAATGTGATTTTCATTTCCAAATTTTGTGTACGCACACAACATTCAAGAATCTTGCTCATTTAGGATAATGAGCTTGGTCATAAACGCAACTTGTACAACCTACAGCTCTTATATTTTCCTTTACCTGATCTGATTTGGCAATGTGCTACCAGTTTCGAGAAGACTACATTCTGGAGACCCATGGAATTTTCTAATTTCAGCTCAGGATTGATCCAAGCTATTGTTTTTGAGGTGGAAGATAGGGAAATGATTGGGGGTTCAGCCTATGGGGGCCAAAGAGCTGTCTGCTGCACAGCAGATCTTGCAAAATTGGGTGTATGTTCACAAGGCGAAGTTATTCACCGCCCTTCCTCCAGAAATCCAGGCTGGCCTCAAGTATTTGGTATCTCCTTCAATGCAGATGAGCTTAGTGCAACATTGCCGTCAAAGTCAATACCAATTACAAGAACTGGGATGTACAACTTGTATTTCATTCACTGTGATCCAAATCTCAAGGAGCTGGCTGTTGAAGGGAAGACGATATGGAAGAATCCTTCCGGTTATTTACCGGGTAGAATGGCACCACTCATGAATTTCTATGGGTTCATGTCTCTTGCCTTTGTGATACTTGGAATCTTTTGGTTCTCTCAGTATGCGAGATTTTGGAGAGAAGTTCTTCCATTGCAAAATTGCATTACTCTTGTGATAACACTAGGTATGTTCGAGATGGCTTTTTGGTACTTCGACTATGCTGAATTCAACGAGACTGGAATCAGGCCAACTGGGATCACTGTCTGGGCAGTCACCTTCGGCACAGTAAAACGTACAATTGCACGTTTAATCATCCTGACAGTTTCTATGGGTTATGGTGTTGTGAGACCTACCCTAGGTGGTCTGACATCAAAAGTCATTTTGCTTGGAGTGACATTCTTTGTGGCATCCGAAGTGCTTGAACTGGTAGAAAATGTTGGTGCAGTCAGTGACATGTCAGGCAAAGCAAGACTGTTTCTGGTTCTTCCTGTGGCAATCTTGGATGCTTTCTTCATTCTTTGGATATTCACTTCTCTTTCTGCAACTCTTAATAAGCTTCAGGTACTTTTTCTACATGATATTAATTGTATATTGCATTTTTATGTCTTTTCTTATTACTCTGTCCATCCAAAACGAGCGTCTTGTACTCTTGTTTTCTCGTTGAAAGGAAAAGTTAGTTAGTAGTAGACATTTCTCCTTCCACCCCAATATGCATATGTTGTAACAAACTCAATAGAAGCTAAATAGTTTTTTATTAGGATATTATTGGTAATTCATGCCTAACTAACATCCTAAAAAGAAAGATGACGCTCATTTTGGGACAAATTTTAGAGAGACAAGACACTAATTTTGGGACGTATGGAGTATTCAAGTTGGGTGAAGCAGTATACTAGTATGTACTTCTATACCTCGTCCTTTGTAGTTCTCGTCTGTAAATGAAGTTTTCAAGTATATTAGAATTAAATATTTGATGGTTTCATGGTTTCTCTGTTGCTAATGAGCTTAAATCAATCAATATATTGTGTGATTTATGGGAGGAGAAAAAAACTTGAGGGGTGTTCTTGTGTGCTAAAAGCAAGTCAATTGGAGTAATTGAACTTATTTTTACTGGTGGGCTTGTGAGAACATGATACTGTTATCAACCTTAAATTGTCATTTCTACCTGAACAAAGGTTTCCCTCCCTTCTAAATTTGCCTTTCAGATGGGATTATATGGACATTCTCGAGTTCCATTTTATGCTGCATTTACTAAATGCCAATTTTCTGTTTCTTACCATCTTTTTTTTAGGTTTATCTATCTGTTTTATTGTCATAGTGTGTAACTTCAAACTTCAATGCAAGTGACTAACCGATCAATTTTTTCTTGTTGACATGATGCGACAGGCAAGAAGGATGATGATCAAACTAGATATCTACAGGAAGTTCACGAATGCTTTGGGTGTTGCTGTTATTGTGTCCGTGGGTTGGATATGCTATGAGGTAATGCATCGTTGCACAAATATATTTATGGTCCGTTTGGATACTTGGATTTGGATTCGACTCAAATCCAATATGATTCAAAACACGCCAACTCTTACATTGTAATTTGAAATTCTATGGTTTCCGAAACATTATATTTGTTTGAAATACAACATTTCAAATCCCAAATTTCTAATCATATCCAAGAATTCAATGCAAACTTATGGATTTTAAAGTCATAAAGCTGAATATCTTTGATTCTCGATGGTTCTCTTTGGATATTGGAAAGTGTAGTGAAATGCAAACAATAAGGTGGAATTCATTGACTAGTTTTTCCTCCTACTCCCCTCAACTTTTCCAATATTGAAACTACTACCTTCATTTCAAAATAAGTGTCATTTTAGAGGTTTTTCACACAAAATTAGGGAGTCAAGTAAAACTACCTAATTAACCTTGTTTAATTGTGTGTACTCATTTATTACTACCTACTCTAATTACTAATCTTTTCTAAACTTGTTTTAATGCTAATAATGATGGAAGGGTATTATTGGAAAGTCGTGTCCATTTTCCCATTGAGATTGTCAAATGAAACCTATTTCGTAACTAATTCTTGTATTATTTAGCTTTCTAATCTAATTTTGATATCTATGCAGCTTTATTTCAAGGCAAATGATGTGTATAATGAGCAGTGGCAAACTGCATGGATCATCCCCGCCTTCTGGCAAGTCCTATCCTTTTCCGTCCTATGCATAATCTGTGTTCTTTGGGCGCCTTCTCAGAATTCAACGCGGTACAAAATGCATTTCTTCTTTCACAAAGCTCTTTTCTTTTTATCTTCTTGTTTCGCAGTTCATGCATAGTTCAAATGGTTAAAGTTTCAAATGATCCTCCAACTTACACACGTTCCGTAATTTACCCTCCAACTATTTTCAAATCACCAATGTCCCGAAACCAATCTTTTGAACAAAATTTAATTGCAAATTTTGCTCATGTACAGGTGGGGAATCATTTACACATTCAACCTGAGTTTAAAATGTTGTTTGTTCATTGCTTCTGAAATTTCTATTGCATTAGTTATAGCAACATAAATGGGATTAGGCTTTGTTTGTTGAATATTGATTTTTTTCCTCTCTTGCCGTAAAAACATGGGTCAATGTATGTTTTCCATTAATAATTTGGAAATTTGGCTTTTATGCTATGCTAGACAAACACTTTGTTTAAAAGAATTAGTTTATGTCTTTTGCGTTGCATGGATGTTAGGAAGACGTTTTGTAATACCTTATAATCAAAACATTATAAAAATCACTCCTCCATCCCAAAATAATGTTGCAAAATAACCGCTAACTTTCTCTTTTAGGGGTTTAGCTATACATGAATTAGTTGCCAATTTTGAGTTTGTTGAATACTTGCTTATGAACTCTACTTATGTGTCTTGGATTTTAGGTTTTGTATTGTCATTTATCTTTTATATTAGAGCTTCAGGTTTCCTTATTTTTTCTAGTTTTTCTTGTTGATTTGGTTAGATTCATTATTTTACGCCAGAACTGAACAGTTGTCGATCTTGACAGATATGCTTATTCTGAAGAGACAAGTGAAGAGTTTGATAAGGATGATACTACCTTGAAACTCATAAAACCATCCCCAAGGCCTTCCGAAGATGTCAAAATAGCTCCAGAAGCGAGATCGATTCAAGGAGTATCTAGCGATGATCTGGAAGAAGACAAGACCGAGTAGTAAAGTTTAAAACCGGACCTTTTCTTCTCGAGGAACCTATTCTACATCCTTGAGCTCCATGAGCTCGATCCAAAATTTCTAACAGCGCGAGGATCCCGGTATGGAATGTTGTACTTTATATTAATAGAATGAGCTATATCTCTATGTATCTTCTTCTTTTTTACTGTTTTGTAAATTTTTTCCATTCCCTCTTTTGTTAGTCTTGTTTCTCTGTATTTGTGCCAAACATGGTTAGAATCTTTGATGCCCTATTCGAGTTGATTCACCCTAAACAATTCAAAATCACTACTGAATCTCCAATAGATTAGAATTGGTAGAATCACCCGATTAAGCCGATTTCTCCTAATTCCTAGTTCAGTTCTTCTGATTCACCCCATCCACATACAGTCTGGTTGCTGCACTAGATCAGGTCAAATCTTTCTCGACCTGTATTGAGAAAAATTCACAACTTTTTTTTAGTATTTATTAAGTTGTTTGTATTAGTTTAAGCTAATATTAGTTTGTCTTTCTAAGAGTTTTGTGTGATTGTTCACGAATCTCCCGATTCATAAAGTTTGCATACATTCAGATTCCTGATTTGAATGGGGATTCAACAAACATGGTGTCAAATTGAATTGCTTACTAACATTTGTTTGCAGAAACATGGAGCTCTACCGGTTTGTTATTTCACTCTTTCTAATGAGTACTCGTGTTTTTATTATCATTATTATTTAGAACTGGATTATGTTTCGAAATTGTCTCTTTAGCTTGTTTCCGATTTGATTTTGGTTAGAATCCAGTCCCTGAATATCCATTTTGTGCTAATTTAGTCGCCAATTTATTTTTTGTCTCTTGTTTCGAAATGGCCCTTTCACTATGCATTTTGTTCCAAAATAATCAGCATGTGAGGTGTATAATCAGTAGGGCCGGATTTTTTGGGTTCAGGTCGAAATGGCTTAGACCCGAACCCAACTCAATGGGTGGGGGTTGTAGGTCGGATTTTGGGTTTTAAGTGTAATGTGTGGGATTTCCAAACCTTATGGGTCCTTTTTGTTTGTTTGTTTGTTTTTCTTTTGTCCACAAATGTAATGATGGGATAGCATGTTCTTTGCTAGATCTTCGGTATCTAACCCGTAGGTTAACATCTGATTAAGACAGCCGTTACGAGATCTTCTTGCTGATTTTGTGCCTCTAATTATGGATTGTGTAGGATAAAAAAAATCCAAACTTCAAAAATTATGGTTAGTGTTGTTTGCTTCCACTCTCTAAACTTGTACATGTGTGCAAGGTAATATGTTAATCATTACGACATGACACTGTAGCTGTTTATTTCGAGTTTTGGGTTGAAAAGGGCCTACTCTAAATTGAAATGGATGTGGAAGAGTGTTGCATTTTGCCATCGAATTTTCAGTTTTGCGTATAGAATGTGTGGGTTTATGCAACTTGGACCCGCAAGAATATGGATCGTTTGGATCCAAATTCACTTAGAAATCGCTTAACGATTGTATCAAATATTTAGTAAATTTGATATTCCAAGTCAAAAATTGATGTGTATTTCACCTCGCAAATTATCATCTCATTATATAATATTAAAGCGTGACACACTCAGATTTGTCGAATGAAACATGAAATATGTTCGAGCACATAAGCTGAGTCGCATAAATTACTCTTTAACATCACCCACAACAATTATCGAACATATTTTTGTTAAAGTTAAAAGTGTTGCCAAACAGGCCCAGAAGCTAGAAGCATTCATTATTCACACGACGCATTGAACAAAAGTCCAAATAAATGGGACAAGATTTTCTTCATCAGCCACTGCCCAATGATCAATCATTCTCAACTTGACATCACAACTCATTACTCTCTCAACATCTTCCCGTCTAGTCCACACCCAAAAGTGGGGCTCAATTATTCATTCCATTCATTATATAGTAGTAGCATTCAATATATTCTCAAACTTTCCATGTGCATACATACTCGCGCTGGTAATTTGAATCCGAACTGAATTTGCGGCCACCTTGATTCTGATTTATGTTTCTACAAGTTAAACTCGTATAATGATTGTGTTGTGTTTGTCGTAAAAGAAAGGTAGATTGAGTCAGGTAACTCACTCTCAAACTACGCATTTGTCGTTGCAATTGATCTTAAAACCTAAGTTGTCAACTCATACACACAAAAAATATCAGTAAAACAATCATGTTAAGTCTCGACTGATTGTAAGAGGATGATGTGTTATTAATTATCATTTATACTCGTTTTGATGAATTTGCATCCCTTTGAGCCTAAGCTATTACAGTTAACAAATCTAGTTTCAAGTTGAAAATTTTGAATTTGGGATGGAAAGAAATAGCCCGACCTAGAAACAAAAAGGGTGCAAGTTGCTTTATTGGATTTCATGTTTTGTTTAAAATATACAAAATTGTGCGGTTTATCCAACCCAATTCAAAAATTGATCAAATCTATTTTATGACACCCGAATCTTCAAAAAAGTATGGATCGAGTTTCAAGTGAGTTCGGATCCAAAATGTCCGCTCTAATATGTGTGGGTCTGTGTGTGTAGACACTAGAGTAACTGCAAAAAGGGCATCACATAAATAATAAAACATGTGCATTTTCTGCTTTATTGATTCATCATCTCCTACAATGTTCATAATGAGAACAATAATTTCAACATTTCAGCCACAAAACCACCATAATTCCTAATATTCTAACACTGGTAAAACTTGGTCCAAAAACAGTCACTTGAAGGAGCTACAAATTAAACTTTCATATTGGATATAATAAATAGGAGAAAAACACACATGCAGCAATTCCCTTATGAACAAAATCTAGAATATGGTAACAAACAAACAAAACAGAGCTTACAGTGCAGAAGCATTCAGGCAAAGTGGCTTGGCCTCAATCTCTTCAACAGCAACAACAACCAAGTCATTTCCCGAACAATGTTAGGGTTCTTCGGTCTCTCTTTCCCAATGTAGAAAAGATTAGAGCTAGAGCTAACGACGTTTCTAGAATCGGAGAGCTCAGAGAAAAGTTTGAATTGAGCCTTTGTAACAATCAAGTCATAATCTCTTCCCAACGTAGAATCGGATAGATTAGAGAAAAGTCTGAATTGACCCGTCATTGCCCCAACAATGTACATAAGTAACAATCAAGTCATTTTACAAACAACGTTTGGATACTCCAACCACTTCCCGACGTAGGAATCGGAGAGCTCGGAGAAAAGTCGGGATTGACCACCAATACCTCATTACCCAAATACTCCACAAAAAATTCAAAGAATGTGTCCTAATTTTAACATTGCATACCCAATCCAATCTTTTTCACTGAGATCTCCTCCTCAAATGTTGGTTTACCGGGAACCCCTCAAAGAAATCCAACACTGCAGTCTCAAGATCCTCGACCGAGTACTTGATGTAGTTCTCGGGATGCTTCCCGCTCTCTATATGACTCCTGAATCGCCCAAGAAACGACCTATAAGCCGGAAGGAGCTTCTCGGATATGGATATGCGAGGCTCCTCCCGGAGCTGAGTATCCGGCACAAACCATGTCGCTTGAGTCCTATGAACCTCCTCGAACATGGCATTGAAGCTCTTGAATCTCTCTCTCAAAGCACTCTTAGAAACCCCGGAAGAGAAGCTTCCACTCACATGTAAACCCTCATCTCTCAAGCAATACAACACTCTCACCCAAGTTGCTCTCTGGTAGCTCGTGGCCGCGGTTCGGAACTTCCCGGTCAGCCTCCGGAGATAGTCGTCTCCGATCATCTCTCGCAGCTCCGGCAAGCCCTTGATCTTTTGAGCAATGTAGTGAACATTGTTCATGATGAACAAATGGGCTATTGAGGCATCTCCTCTATAGTGCTTGGCCTTACCCTCCAAATTGAATTGGAGAATCACAATGATCCAAATCAAGTGCAGCTCCAGAGGGTTTCGACCCTCGAAATCGGCGAATTCCATGTCCGGCATGCTGGGATCGCCGGAGTATCTTGTTCCAGTCGAGGGTTTCGACACAATAAGCTCAATCAAGGTTTGTTTGTAATCAGAGATCAAGCTTATATAGTTCATCACATA
>JAYMSZ010000281.1:0-22333 GCA_036897665.1 Pelargonium citronellum
GTGAAGGGCAATTTTGGAATTTCAAAAAAATATTGGTCATGTGCTGGGCACATGAGTGAATCATTGGAATATTCCATTAAATATAACGGAAAAATTGGAAGGAAAGATGTTTGGTATTGTTTAGGGTATCCAAAAGTCACATTCAAAAGTTGAGGGTATCTAGGGTTAAAAGAGATATAGTTGAGGGTAGGTACATGTAATTTACCCTATTAACTAACTTATCATAGGACCACTAATGATTATTCATGAATAACGAACTTTCTAAAAATGAAATAAAAAAATTATTTTGTGACAAAAATGTGAGTGAATTATGACCTTTATTTTGAGACGGAAAGATTAATATTTTTTAAAAAATATTTAAATATTTGTGAGTAATATTTGAGATTTGGGTGAAACACATACCCTCTTTATATTAATTTTTGAAATCAAATACCCTTTAAATTTAAGGTTGTAGCATAAAGAAACACAAGAGATTAAGAAAATATTTTGTACATTTTTTTAGACCAATAATCATTTTGAAACTATAATATCTATACACATCGATAACATTTTGCTCTTCCCTTGAAGGCTTGAAGCAGCCCTAGCGCGCACTCTCCTTCATACCCCAAGAGAAAACAGTAGCAGCATCCAAAAAGCCTCCTCCGGCGTCGTTCCTTTGCCGAATCTCCGGAGATGGCGCATCGGTTGCTAAGAGATCTGGAGGCCGACGGATGGGAACGCTCCGATTTTCCGATCATATGCGAGTCCTGCCTCGGCGACAACCCCTACGTTCGAATGGTGCCCTACACTTCCTTTCAATTCATGCTTGAATTCTTCATTTTTCTTTCTTGTTTGACGATTGTTTCAACAATTATGGATAAATTTTTTTTATTTTCTCCTCTGAATTTGAGATTTAGAAGGAAGAATCATCTGCAAAGTTTGTTATCTATTCAGGAGATAGGTTAGGTAAAGTCGAGTGATGTTTGCTAGATTGTAAGGTCATGCTATAAAGTTACAGACTCTTCGAATTAGGGATCGCAAAAGTTGTGAGAAGTGGCTGATTGCTAAGTTCCGTTTAGTAATTACTATTCCCAATCCCACTTGAGTGTGAAGTGTTCGATCTGGTTCTTGAATCAAACTGAGGCCAAAGGGTAGAAGGTTTCACATACACATCGAAGTGTGTAAATTTCAAGTTAGGTATTTTACCGAAACGAATCTCAGCTAAATCAACTAGGGTAGGGTCTATGACCTCTCTGTGACAGAAAACCTAACCTCAATAGGAGGTAATGTCTGTTGTTAGAAGAGTTTGTGTCGGTAGAATGTTCCAGAAAACAAGTATTCAGTGTTCGAGTGAATAATATTATCCAATATGTATAGAATGGGATAAACCCTTTGCATTTTTGTATGATGGTCTAAACTTGCGATGTAATTATTCTCATAATGTTAATTTGTTTTAATTTATTTCGTCAAAGAGAGCGAGTTGAAGTGCTTTTATATTGAGTTTTCTTTGCAAGTGAATGGATTTTAGAGTGCTTCATTATTGTTTTTCTTGTTGCTGGTTTATATGAATGTGTTTTTAAATGTACATTTAATTGCAGACGAAAGCAGATTATGACAAGGAGTGCAAGATCTGTACACGACCGTTCACTGTTTTCAGGTGGCGGCCTGGTCGTGATGCAAGATTTAAGAAGACCGAGGTTTGCCAGACTTGCAGTAAGTTGAAAAATGTTTGTCAAGTCTGCCTTCTGGATCTTGAGTATGGATTGCCCGTTCAAGTTAGAGATACTGCTCTTTCTATTAATTCCAACGATTCCATTCCAAAAAGTGACGTGAATAGGGAGTATTTTGCAGAGGAGCACGATCGCAGGGTATGTTTTGCTTTTCTTATTATTAGTGACAGATTCAAATAGGTGACTTTATTTATAATTCTACATGTGCTAAGCTTTAGAATTTTGTGATTTTATTAAATCCGACCTGCTAGCTCTACGGTTTAAGGACTGCACTAATTGCATTGTTGGGTTTGGATAATTTAGTTTGGCCTTTTGTACTCCAGTCTGATGTGGTCTGCCGGTCATTATCATGTGGTTGTTTCTTGTTCTTCTCCCGACAGTTAAGAAGAGCAAGTTTGTTAAATATCATTCTTATGGATCTATTACTAGTTGGTATATTATCTCTTAATTTGGTATCTTTAGCTGTCCATGGTAAATGTTATCTGTTTTCTGGCACTGCAAATGTGCAACTCTCTTTTACATGTTTGAGTTATATTCGTAGCATGGACTCACCCTTGATTCTTACTCAATTAAACTCGTATTCAGCTTTTTGGTTGGGCTACCTTGTCTTATTTCTAGTACACTTCACCTATTACCCATTTGCCACTAATAAATTGTTATGTTTATTCTTAATTTGTTAAATTTTGACTAAAAGTTCTTTTACTAGAGCCCATGAATACCTTTTGTTTTACCTTTTAAGGCAGAAACATAATGCTTTTATCATTAGATGCTATTGATGGCTTTAGTTGTGTTTTCTATGTGCTCTGTTCTCAAATGTCTATTCGTATATGTGTTTCATTTATTTATCCTTATTCATGGTTGTTACTCCATACAGGCTAGAGCTGGTATTGATTATGAATCCTCGTATGGGAAAGCACGCCCAAATGATACTATTTTGAAGCTTCAAAGGACAACACCATATTACAAAAGAAATCGAGCTCATGTTTGCAGTTTCTTTGTTCGTGGTGAATGCACAAGAGGGTCTGAGTGCCCGTACAGGCACGAGATGCCGGTTACTGGGGAGTTGTCACAGCAGAATATCAAAGATCGTTACTATGGGTGTGTGATCTCTCCTCAATCCATTTGGTTTTGTGATTGTATGCTTATTCAACTTAAGTTGGGTAGCCGGTGTAGGGGTAGGCCTGAAGAAGTAATAAGAAAAGACATTATAACATAAGTCTTGGTGAAAGAAGATAGCTTTAGATAGGAAGGGGTGGAGGATAATACAAATGGAAGATTGATTAGAAGATCCCAACGTTTTGTTAATAGATTAATGTAGCCGATCACAATTTTGTTTGAGAAATAGCTTGGTTGCTTTTGTTACTTTATGCTCATTCAATCCTTATAGTGGGTATTCATTGTTCTCTTATTAACCGTAAATGTATAACAGGAATGTTATCAGATGCTGTTATCATGGTGCAACTCATCACCGTCTGGTGCATGTTAATGAAATATAATTGCTGATACAATTTTAACTGCATTGTTTTTAGCATCATGTAAGGGTGTAATTAACTTCCGTTTGTGACTTCGGTTTCCTGAAGGATTCATTCTTATTTCTTCAAAATGCCCACTAGATTTGATATGTTCCTTTAGCTTTCTGGTGTTGAATAGTTAAATGTACTGTGTTACTATCTGTTTGAACGCTCTGCTGCACGAAAAAAAAAAAAACCACAATGAATATGATATGTGAGTGCTCAAATTTGTAAACTAGTTGGGCTAATTTATTTTTCTCTTATAACTTCCGCAGAGTGAATGATCCAGTTGCAATGAAGCTACTCAACAAGGCTGGTGAAATGCCCTCTCTGGACCCCCCTGATGATGAGAGCATCAGAACTCTCTATGTGGGCGGACTTGATGCAAGGATCACAGAGCAGGACCTGAGAGATAACTTCTATGCCCACGGTGAAATCGAATCTGTTAGGATGGTGCTCCAACGAGCATGTGCTTTCGTAACTTACACAACTAGAGAAGGTGCCGAGAAGGCTGCTGAAGAGCTTTCTAATAAACTGGTAATTAAGGGTCTTAGGTTGAAGCTGATGTGGGGTAGACCTCAGGCTCCTAAACCAGAAACAGATAACGCAGATGCGAGGCAGCAAGCAGCTGTGGCTCACAGTGGGATGCTACCAAGGGCGGTTATATCTCAGCAGCAGAACCAACAATTGCCCGGCACTCCACAGGACCAACATCCAGCAATGCGCTATTTCAACATTCCTCCCCCGCCCCAGCATGAAAGGGCTTATTATCCATCCATGGACCCCCAAAGAATGGGTGCTGTTGTTCCATCTCAAGATGGGGCGGCTAGTGCACACTCAGGTTCAGGGGAGAACAAATTCAGTTCGGATAATCAGCAAAAAGGACAGCACTATGCTTACCAAAACGCTCCACCGCCTCATGGGCAGTATCAGCAACAGTTCTATCCGCCACCATATGGATATATGCCCTCGCCACGCCCACCACATTATCAGCAGTACCCTCCTCCTTATCATGCTGCAGGTCCTCAGGCACACCAGCACTATCAGCAGTCTATGCCACCGCCTGCTGCTACCCAACAACAGTATCAGCATTCCGCACCACCACCTCCGCCTCAAAAATATCAGCAGAATGCACCAGCAGAATCATCTTTGCAGCCTCCATCTTCAGGGTCCTCACAGCAATCTGCGCCTCCAGGGTCCTCGCAGCAGTCTGATTAATCCGGGTAGTTGCATCACTGAAAACTGTACACTCAATTTTTTAGGCACTGGGTACTCCCATGATCAATTTGTAAGCACTAGTTGTAGAATATATCTCTATTTCTGTTTGTTCTGCATCTTCTTGATAGTGAAAAGCCAATAACTTGGAGCCCATGACCCTTCTCTTTGTTTAATCGCAAATTACTTTCTCGGTCTCAAAATAAGATTTTTTTATTTATTCCGGAATGTGTCATTATTACTACAAATAAAGTTTTTTTTTCTTTCAAACAAATCATAAGCAAGTTTATTAATTAAAAGCATCCATCAATACAAGATCAGATAAATCAATTGGACCTAAAAGACCAATGCAACCTATTATCGAGCTTGATACAGGACCAGACGACTGAGCTAACTATTTTTTTATGGCATGCCGTTAGTATTCTATAATAAATTAATGTTATTTTAGAAATTCAATTTCCATATATTTCATAAATTTCCGAATAACAATTATTACAAAAAATTGAACGAAGAACCCAAGTTTTGCTTCTCTATATTTTCATTAGATCAATTTCCACGTCCAAAGGCTATGAGAGAAGGGAAAGGAAAAAGAAAATGAAAAAGAAAAAAAAGTTATGGCTACAAATGCAAGGTGATTTCTAACCATACACGTGTCTTCCTCAATAATATTATGAGGTTAAAATTAAATTACCGACCAAATATGAAAAAATAAACTAAGCCTTGACGTGGCAGGTAGTTACTGGTCAACACACGAACCGCAAAGGACGTACTGTAGAATAGTAGGTTGAGTAAAAGCGTGACACGTACGCACCACGAAAAACAACCCGATTTAATAGTTTCATGGCGTCCGCGTCTCCAGAAACTTCTATCCTGAGGTCTCACCTTAAATAACAATTACCTTCCCCTCTCGCAACACTTGCTGAAAATATAATAATCTGAATAATTACATATTCTTGAGAGCCAGAGCTTTCGAGAGAGCAATTCTTGTGTCGTTTGCGTAGTCTTCCAGTACAGGTTGATCGGTCGTTTGCGTGATCGCTTGTGCTCACCGTACGGTAAATTTTCATTTCAAATCTTTATTTTGCATTCGAATTTTTTTTAGTTTATTGAATTTGAATGAATCGAGTACTCAGTATATATTTTTGTTCGTGTAATCAAACTGTTTGGCGAGCTTGATTGTTGTATATCTTTAACCAAGTGATCGTTGAACCACGATCTCTAGTTTCAAGAACGATAAATCTGCGTTATGAACATTTTATATATTTTTGTCTTTTTTTCGTATCTGATTAATTGATTAAAGAATGATGATCTTTAGATTTAACAATAATAAGTAATAAATGGATTTGCGCGTGTACAATCTACAATTTCCTTTGCAATAATCAAAATGTATTCATATCGTTTGTTTCCTCCTCTTCTTTTAAGCCTTTGAAATTGTTGAATTCAGCTTGAAATTCTATATCTGTTACCGTTTCGGGAATATAAGAAATGGATGGTTTGTTTGTGGTTTCTTCTGGAATCTGATAATTTCGTTTATCTTTAATATAACTGAGTTGCAGCTTGTGATTTTATGTTATTGAATTGAAGAAATGTACAGATTGTTTGTGGTTCTAAACCTAATCTGTGTTAATTTATTTGTTTTTGGATAATGTAGAAGTGTTACATTTAATTTGCATCTAGGTGCCTGCAATTTGTGTAATGTTTCAATTTATCTGAGCATTACTTTTCTAATTCAGTTCTATTGTTACCTTTTGTGTGCATGTGTTTTTTTTTTTTCCTATTTATACACAACTGATGTAAATTGATTTTGATGTTGCTCTTCCAGATGTCATATTCAAAGAGATCAAGGTGTGTCCCATTCTCTTGTCTTACTTCTGATGATTTACTTATTTTTATGTAATTTATTATTGCTGTGCCTATTTATTTATTTTTTGATATTTATTATTATAGGTACTCTCCTTCTCCTTCCCCATATAGGAGATACAGTAGGTCTATCTCAAGGTCTTTGTCACCACAATCAAGGTCTCTCTCAAGGGGCAGTTCAAGGTAGTGGTTATTACTCCAAACTGTAATTCTTTTCGAATCCCCCAGTTAGCTAGTCCATGGTGTTATGTAGCTACATTGATGTTTTGCATTTGTTTGAATTGATACCTCAGGAGTAGAGAGTCAACTGATGCTGAGAATCCTGGGAATAATTTGTATGTGACAGGATTGTCACACCGGATCACCAAGAGAGATCTTGAGAAGCATTTTTCAAGTGAGGGGATGGTATGTACATAATACATGATCTACATATCTGTTTCTGATAGCAATTTTTTCACAGTATTGTCCTTTTGCATCTCTGTGGGAGTTGAATTGAAAATTTGGCTTGATTTTTGTATATTTAGATTACCAATCATATAAAATTTGAAGGGAAATTCATAGTGGTTCCTTATTTATTGGGTTCTAGCTTATCATGGGGTTGAAGTTTAAACTTCATTTGGCTATGTAAACGTAATCCCAAGTCAAGGTTGTGAAAATTTTCTCTGACAAAATGAGCATGAGGTTGGCTGTTTTAAGTAACCATAGTTTGCTTTATATCATTGTATTCTGACTTATGACAAGTTGACTGCTTGTGTTCTCACTTCTTGTACTTGACCTTGGCAGGTGGAGGATGTTCATCTTGTGGTTGATCCATGGACAAGGGAGTCCCGAGGTTTTGGGTTTGTTACGATGTCATCCCTAGAGGAGGCTGATCGATGTGTTAAATATTTGGACCGCTCTGTTCTGGAGGGCCGTGTCATTACTGTTGAGAAGGTACTGTTTTTTTTTTTTATCATATTTAATTATCAGTTACTCGCACCAATAGTTGGCTTCATGGTTTCCCGGAGACATTATTGGAATTTTAGAAAGGTTCACTCTTGATTTTTAGTTTCTCCAAATTGAAAGTTATTGCTTCTTTTGGCTTCAAGTTTCTGTTGCAGCAGGTTAGCTGTGCGTAGCCAGCTCTTCAACAAAGTACAACTAATCAAACAAATCAAATACATCAACAAGTATCAGACTGTTAGGGTTGTATGCCCTACATTTCTCTCTTTTCCTTAAAGATGCTTTGTTTTCTGCTGTTTCCCGCATGCCATGCCTTTATCCGTCATTAATTTAACCTGTTATAGTTTGTGGATCTTATATCTATGTTGCCATTCTATGATCTCATTGGTCACTTTCCTGCAGGCTAGAAGGCGCAGAGGTCGAACTCCTACTCCGGGAAGATATCTTGGGCTGAGAAAAATTCATGGTACAATGACTTTCACGCTTGTTCTTTTATGGCTCTATGTATTCTGTTTGTCTTCTAAATGATTTCAAATGTTTCTTGTTGTAGAGCGACGCGGATCTTCTACCTACTCTTACCGCCGATCTCGTAGCTACTCTTCTCGCCGATCTCCTAGCTACTCTCCTTATCGAAGAAGCAGGAGTCGCTCTGGCTCACCTCGTTATTCATCTGAGAGAGATCGGAGCAGATCTTACTCCCCTCACTACAGCCGGCGGAGATCTTACTCTCCTTACGATGGTTATCGTAGCAGGCGCAGATCATACTCTCCTTATTACAGACGGCATGGATCATACTACAGGTCCTACTACTATAGTAGGTCACCATCTATTAGCAGACGGGACCGATCATACTCTCCAGACGATCATTACTACAGAAGGCACTACTATCGTTCCTATAGCCGGTCATTGTCTCCGAGCATTTCACCAGAAAGGTCAAGGAGGAGGAGCTATTCTCTCAGAGTATCCCCCAGGCCGAGGAGGAGGAGCTCAAGGAAGAGCTGCTCGCCTAGTGTTTCGCCTAGACGAACTAGAAGGAGCTTGAGGAGTTGCTCCCGTAGTGAGTCCCCTAGAGGAAGGAGCTCGAAGAGAAGTGTGTCACATGACAGCTACTCATCTAGGAGCCCTAGTGCAAGTTATAGTTCAAGATCTGTCTCCAGGTCTGTAACTCCTCGGTCCGCATCTCCCTCTTCTTGAGCTGGCCTAGGTTTTAAGGGACTGCTTCAGACCTTTACCTTTGCAAGTTATAGTGTGTATTATCTTTTTGGGTTTTGCCATGTTAAGCATCTGGTAGACATTTTCATGGATGTTCTTATAGTTGTTGGGTTTTTTTTTGTATAACAGATTGCCCCTTGGAATGAAAATAAGAGTTCTGTGCTAAATTTATATTGAGACTAGAATGAGGTATGTGCGGTGTTTGTGTTGAGTCGTGTCTGTATACTACACGGCTCGTATGCACAGACGAAATGCAAGCTCTGGTTTTTCTGAACATTCCAGATAATCAAGAGGGCGTATAGTTCTAATAAAGTTTGCAACAACTTTTATAATTTGAAATAATTTAATTTACTCTAAAATAATAATTTCTCATAGATATAATGATTTCTTGCTAATTATCATTACAACACACAGAATCAATACAGATTTATATTTTTCCTGCCAATGATTATTTATAGCACACAAAGAATAACACTGATTATGATTTTTCCAATAAAATATATTTCAAAAAATAATGACCACTAGAAATGGGAAAGAAAAACTATGCAGATATAAATTTATAGCTTTCATAATCTTCCATCCCGAATGATGTCTGTCTGGTCCTCTTTGGATCTCTTTCAGGAAAATTTGCTGACTGTGGTGCTGTAGTAGAGGAAGGAAAGGGTCTTTCTCTAAATGTTTTGCGGATTCCCCACAAGACCTCAGCACATTTCTGCATGGAGGGTCTTGATTGTCTCGAAGCTGCGAGGCACTGTTGTGCCAGTTTCAGCACTTCCTCCACTGCCTTGTTTGATGCTGGATTCCTCATTAATCTTGGATCCATGGCGAGCACTGTCTCCCCAGATTTTAGAATCCGAATTGCCTGCATACACATAAATGTACTGGTCTCTGTCATATAACTTTCTAAACAAAAGCTTCTCTAAGCTTTTGTATAAGTCATAAAGACTGGTAATCAGATAAAAAGTCTCCTAGGGGATGACTTGATGGTTTAGGACACAATTCTGTATGAGAGGTCGTGGGTTTGAGTCTCAATGAGTGGGGTGAGGAGGGATTATAAAAAAAAGGGGAGGTACCCAAAGATGACATGCACCTTCTAACGGCATGATGACATTTAGGGGATGGCTCAGTAGTTCAAGACACACATTTGGGTTCGAGGAGAGATTATGGAAAAGTGGGAAGAGCTACCCAAAGATGTCTCGCACCTCCTAACGGCATTCATGAAATAGGGCAAACACACAAAAGAGATGTGTGATTAGTGATCATGGATGCTATTGCAGTACCCAAAGATGAATATTTCACATGCATCACAGTACCGTGAACTAGGTTAGGCACTAGAGGATACGGAATGATGCGTCTTCTACTTCATGCATAGAGGTTTCACATCATAGAGAAGTGCAATCTATTGTATACTAAAGAAACTAAGCACAACATTCTGTAGTATTATGAGAATGCTCGGAGTCAGAGTGCTTACCCATCGTATAGTAACTCTTTCTCTTTCTGGTCTTTTTAATTCAATTGGGTGTCTTCCTGTCATAAGTTCCACCAGCAAAACACCAAAGGAGTAGACATCACTCTTTTCAGTAAGTTGAGATGTCCTCAGATATTCAGGATCTAAGTAGCCAGAAGTGCCTTTGACCAGAGTTGAAATGTGAGTTGCATCATCATCATCAGCCAATCGTGCAAACCCAAAGTCTGCAACTTTTGCCCGGAGTTTGTCCGTGATGAGAATGTTTAATGCTTTTATGTCTCTGTGAATGATTGGACGATCTGTCAATTACATATATAGCAGACTTCAGGTATTTGACATTATTAGAATTCAAAATGCTGTCTTAGGCGTGTAATGTTAAAACTATCGTGCTTAGAGGCGCTCAACGGCCCCATTTGAAATAGTACATACCGGTGTACATGTGAAGATAGGTGACTGCATGAGCAACATCAATTGCAATGTCCAGACGCTCTGCAACTTCAAGTCCATTCCCACGCACGCCTGCATCGATGAATGATTATTCGTATCACAGTTTCTGTTGACTACTTGTGTTCAAAATAATAAGTACTAGTTGTTGTAACATACCATCAAGATGTTCCCTAAGTGTACCATTGCTAACGTATTCAACCACAATAATCCGATCTTCTTTGTGCTCCATGTATCCATATAACCTTACCAGATTCAGATGTTCAATCTTTGACAAGGTAAGTATTTCATTCTTGAACTCTGATGCTGAGTTTCTGTCACTGTCATACATTTTCTGTCACAATAGTTCAAGTCATTTGCCTTGTTAGTTAATTATCCTCCATATAATACATTTCAAACGATCTTAATATCTCTAAAACTCAATGTGACTTAGATTGCAAAACATAAGTCCCAACATAAAGGGCAAGCAAAGCAGCATCTAATAATTCACAAGTCACAAACCAACTAATAATTTTCAATTATGATAGTTCCAGCAGAATCAAGAGCAAACAAGTACCTTTTTTGCGCGCTTAATAGCAACAACAGATCCATCCCTGAGCACCCCCTTGTATACAACTCCAAAACTGCCTTCCCCAATTTTATTTGCTGGAGAGAAGTTTTGAGTTGCCTTGCAGATGTCTTCAAAAGAGAAATTTCCTCTCCCAATCAGTCCACTCAAGGAACCGTTGGGACCAGAGTAATTGTATTTTGATGAACTGCTGCTATAGGTTTCAGTAGAAACATCTGTTTTCCTACCATCATCTGTAGAAACTGCAAGTTTTTGTGCAGAAACAAAAAAACAAAAGTAAGTTTCAAAAACCACATGGAAGCTATATAATAAAAGTCATCTTTATTACACACAAATGAAATAAACTTACAGGATATTCCTTTGCCTCGGCTTTGGACCGTGTTCGAGCTCAGATCAGACGTAGCAGCTTTGGAGGAACCCTTTCTTCTCCAAACTCTGAAAACTCCAGCAAATTTCTTGGCTGCAGTCTTTATGTAGTTGGACTTGGATGCAGGTTTTGGTTTGGGAGTGATTTGAGCCTTTTGGCTTGGGTGGATGATATGGGTTTTTCTCATTTGCAGAGAAGCCTTGAATGCTGTGGATAAATTTCCTGATCATACCTGTTCAAATGGTCCTTTTGTTGATAAACTGGCATATTAATGGGAGCAGAAGACCAGTTCAACTACTTGAGCCATTGGACATGGGTTTCTTCGTAGGTGGAGTCCACAACAAGATATTTTAAAATTCTATGAGCAAGTCATTGCCAAAAAGAAACAACAGTCATTTGACCTTCAAGTGGCCAATAGCTAATATATATATCATATACATATTCCTAAGACATTTTAACCAATAAAGAGAACTGTATTGGAAAATCCTATGCTCTACAAATGGATAGAAATAACATAATAAAATGATTTTTTTTTCAACTACAAATCGCTTCAATTAATAAGTTGCGCCTGCGCCACATAGCCATACTCGTCTCCACAAAGACTACACACAAGACATACAAAAATGAACAAACTGCGTGCCATACCTGCTTGAAAAATCTCAAGAAACCGGTTCAATCAAGATCCTCTTGGTGAGCCTGAAAGACATATTTTTCAAGAATGAGGGACTGTGAAAACATCAACAGAACATCTTTACATGAAGATTACCAAAACAAGGAAAGGATAAGAAAGCGTTTTATATATGTGCACATGAGAAAATTCCCACAAAAAGATCAGAATTCTTGGTCATTCTTCAAATCCTTTGCTTCTTCAACTTCTAGAGTCAACTCTAAACAAGCTTTCATCAAACAGTCCAAATATGTCAAACAAAAAAATCCAAGGGGCATCAAGATGAGTAAATTAAACTGGTTGCCTGGGTGAGAGAAAACAACAAGTTGAGATGGCAACTGGTCTTTGTTAAGCATAATTTTCAGAAAGCGCTCCAATATCAAATCTTGACTTGCTCTCAAGTCTCAATTATCTAGGTGTAGTCATCTAGGGGAAATTGCATCTGTTAAGCATTATTTACAGAAAGCACTCCAATATCAAGCCTCAATTATCTTGGTGTAGTCATCTAGGGGAAATTACATCGCCGGATTTTAGTTTTGGTTTAGTTCTGGATTTGCTATGTCTAGCCTGCTAGTTGATAACATCACAAAACTCCAATTGAACCAAGAAAGTAAGCAAAACAACAACAGATATTATATGGAATATAGAGAATAAAATGATTTTTTTTCCCAATTTCACCAATCCAAAAGCTACCGGAATAAATATGATAAATATCAGTTTGCACACAAGTGTTTCAGGAATTTTAATATTTCAACTAAATGCTTCAGTTTGTGAGGAAGAAACAGAGTAACGCTCATTCATGATCCAACATCATACCCTTTAGCTTGCAGCTCGGCTCTCGCTTCATTTCTCAACCTAAGCCACAGCTTCTGAGCCTCTTCTTTGTCGGACTCATCGATGAACTCATTCGTTGCCTCTTCACCGGCTGGGTGTGAAGACTCTCGCTGCTCGAAGAGACGAGCTAGTTCCTTCTCTTCATTGGGCCTAGGCTTCCGCGTCCGCCAATCCAGATGTTATTTTCCGCTACTGTACAGCCAAACCGCGCCAAATATTGTGTACGTGCAGAGCAAAGCCTTGCTAATTTGCTTCAAGAAGCGATAATCTTCTTTGCCCAACCCTCTACTAGATAGAAACTTCGTCATTTTGAAACCTCAAATTCAAAATTATATATTTTTCTTCATTCAGGCCATTTATCAAACAGTTTGGAGGCAAGCCATGTGATTCAACGTCAAACAAGAAGCAACATAACCGACAAAAGGAAAAAAGAGAATGTCTCTGTTTCAGACATTTCATCAAACAGATGGAAGGCACTTACTTGAAAACCACCTAGTACTGACAAGAACGAGATCGGTTTGATTCAAGAATTTGGATATATGATCTTACCTGTTTTGTGACATCTTGGTGTCGTTTGAGAAACATTGAGGATTCTGTGCAATGAGAGACGGTGGCCACACACAGTCTTCTCGTCCCTTCACCAGAAACTACCGTCTTCTCAATCTCACCAACAGAAATTACATATAGCGTTCTAATTTCGTTACTCTAATTTTTCTCACTGGTTTTTTACGACCTGTTGTTTCCCATTTTAGTTCATGTCACAGTACAAGCATTTCTTAGGAATAGCCCATTATAAATATCCCTTAAGTTTGTCAAGTCCTCCTTGGTTGCAAATGTTTTTCAACGGAGCTTGCAATTTGTGCTAACCTGTTCGTATTTGAGATTACATATATGTTGTATGAGTGAACATAAATACAACCCGTTTGATGATAGCAATCACATGCTTAAACTCTAACATACATGTTTATTAACCATATTTGGGTTTTTATACAATTAAATTGTATTTGTATCTATCATCATCAGATCATGTGTCAAGTCTCAAATTGTCCGCTCTAAGATAAAGAGCGCAAGATACATTGATTATGTTTATTCAACTTTACTTCCTCTTTTTCACCTTCATTTACTTTACAGTTCACACCAATCCAACATACAGAGAGTTGTGAAGTGTTGCGAGAATAGAGTATCAAGGTAACAGATCCAAATCAAACGAGAACAAAGAAACTTGTCAATCTCAGTGAGCTATTATTGGCCACACCAAAAAAAGGTTCAAAGTTTGCTAACATGTCTACCAAACAATGAATGACGACCTTCAGCAATAATGTCACCACTCGATTTGTTTCTCAGAATAACTATTGTCCCCGAATAGCCTCCTCTTTCTCCCAACACCCTCGCCGTAATCTCCAACTCTTCCTGCAATTAGATCCACTTTATACTATCGACTATGACAATAACTGTAACCGATTCGTTATGGAAACTAACATGAAAGTGATGAAACCATAAGCTATGAGTTAATGCAGCAACAAAAATAGGAACAAATCTCAAAACATAGATTTGGAGTAAAAGCTTTGCTTACGTTGACTTTTGCAGTAGAAACAAAACACACAGACATGTCCACCGAAACTTTCAGGGGAAGACCCTCGATATATACAACAGATCCAGCAACTGAGTCCACCAGATTTATAATAGCGCCACAAGCAAAGTTTCCGTTCCTGTCCTGTTCCCAAATAGTATTTGAATTCTTATACTAAAGTAACTGATTAAACAGTACCAACAGTTACAGAACATCAGATCGATCAACACTTTTTTAAGAAATCAGATCCAAGTAACGCACATAGATCTTGACAATACTAATATGAACCAAATTTCTTGTTCGTTGGAAAAGCAGTGCAGGGTTAGGGTTGTGGAGTCTTACGGTGAGGCGAGGAGGGACCTTGAAAGTGCAGGCCACGAAACCGGGTTCGACTCGGTCGACTCGGATGCCCCACAGGGCAAAATCTTCGTAGAAACTGGCCTCGACCCCGACTCGGTGGGGGTGAATCACGAGTCGCGACACTATCTCTGAATGTTCATGGGCTGGCTCGAGAAACTCTCTGGCCTTTTCCATTTTAAGACAGCAGTGGTTGAGATTTGAGACAGAGCAGCCATGGAAATATAAATCAAGTAAATGGAAAAGTTTACTGTTGCTCGCTTTTTGAAAATATGGGCCTAGGTGATTTGGGCCTAACCTATAACGAAATCTGTTTTACCCATACAACTGGTACAAGATAGAAGCATAACATTTGACGATTCAAAATGTTTGGGACGTAGATTAATTTATAATTGTATCCTTAAGTGTACACGTTAAACGCGTAGTGCGTGTCACAAATTAATCGTATGTGTTTTAGAGACCCAACTCAAACATGATGCAACTACAAAATGCGTGAATTCAAACACGTTAATTTCGTGCCGTGCGAAGACAAACTGCCAGCTCTGTTAAATTTGTCGAGACATCCTAAATTGTAGATTTTGCAAGCATTGATTATGTTTATTCAACTACAGTGTTTTTACAATTTTTCCCCAACGTACATGAATACATGATATTCTCAATGCACTGTTACATTTACCATTTACCCACACAACATAATCACACTCAACAACAGAATCTAACATCTCCCAACAAGTGCATCCATAGAACAATTATGGGCAGATAGTCACTCACTCACTCTTTAGGTGCTTGATGAATTGCCCCAACAGGCTTTTTATATGTATACCACGTCGAAACACAGAGAAAAGCTCCCAAATTGAGGACACTGAGCACAGCCAAGAGCCAGAAAAAGTTCTGGAGATGACCACGGTTCAAATTGTCTGGTATCCAACCTTGCCTCCCATTCTTGGTACTGATATCAGTAACAATAGTCACAAGAAGCGAGCTCAAGTAGTTCCCTAGCGCGACAGTGGTGAGGGACAGAGCCGAGCACAAGCTTCTCATAGCATCCGGTGCTTGCTCGTAAAAGAACTCCAATTGCCCAATAAATGTGAACACTTCTGCACAACCTATAAGGAAGTACTGAGGAACTTGCCAAAATATCGACATTGGGATTTGCCCGAGATCATAGTAGTTGTGCCTTCTGACAATTCCAAGCCTAACGACCTCCAAAAGTCCCGCGGATAGCATAGCGAATATGGATATGAAGAGTCCAATTCCCATCCTTTGGAGCTGAGTTAGGCCATTCTTGTGTCCTGTGTACTTTCTTGCTACTGGCACGATGATTCTGTCGTAGATCGGGACCCAGACTAGCACGCTGAGAGTGTCGAAAATGGAGAGCGAAGCTGCAGGAATCTCAAACGTTGATGGGTGTATTCGAGCATCCATCGTTGCTCCTTGCAATGTGAATAGAGTTCCCATTTGTCCATACACAGCGGAGAAGATGATGCCTGTGGCCCAAATGGGAAGCAATCTGATTATAGCCTTTAGCTCTTCAACTTGAGTCACGGTGCATAGTCTCCATGGATTCACTGAGTCCTTGGTGTGATCTGAATGTGTCTCCACAGCTGCCTTGTCAAAGAAACTGAAGATCGAGCTTCAGTAAAAAAGAAAACACAGCACTACAAGAAAATAACATATGTTGAGACAGTACTGACCTTAAATCTTTTGTGTGATCAAGTTTGCGGCTTCCTTTGATGACAGACTCTTGGTCCTCTGTCTCGTACAAGAGAGACTTGTCCGCGGGGACTTGGACGCGGTACTTCTTGAAGGAAGCTACCAGGACTTGACACAGGCGTGTCAAGGGGCTTCCTGCGGGTTTCTGGTTGCGATACAATCGAGTTCCCGAGAAGAAACTCACTACAGCAATAGCCATTGCTACTGTTGGGATGCCAAAACCCCATCCCCATCCCACATTTTCTTGCACCCATACCAGGACTGAGGCAGCAATGAGAGCACCAACATTGATGGTGAAGTAAAACCAGTTGAAGAAGGAGCTCTTGTGTTTCTTTTCCACATCATCAGCATCATCAAACTGGTCTGCTCCGTAGGAGGAGACGCAAGGTTTGATGCCTCCGGTCCCCAATGCTATCAGGTAAAGAGCTACAAAACATACCGCACTTTGAGCATCTGTAGCGTGGCAATTGTCTTTCCCATAACATGTTGGCTTGAGGCCTGGAATTGATGCTGACATTGTCAACAATGTCATCCCCTGCACGGAATTGAAATCTGTCATTGCTTGAAAAGAAAACACAAATTGAAGCAAAAACATGTTTCAAGAATTTGCAACCAGACTTATTTAGATGAATCTTTCCCATAAGGATACAGTTACACTTGTTGATAATAGTGTTTCAAGTATAAATATGTTTAGAGTAATTAAGACTCACAACCAAACTTACAATAACATAGATGATTGAGAAGCATGCAATTGTCCAATATCTTCCAAGATAAGCATCTGCAAGAAAAGCTCCAATCAGTGGTGTGATGTAGCATGTTCCAGACCAGTCACTGACATTCTTGCTAGCTGTGGCACTGTGCTGGTTTAGTTGATTTTTGAAGTAAAGAACCAGATTGGAGCTCATCCCATAATAGGCCAACCTCTCACAACATTCATTTCCTGTAGACAAAAGATTAAACCAGTTAGCTTATCATATTTACCTTGAGTTGGACTAGATTTTTCAAGGTAAAAGAAGTACCAAGAATATAAGGGCAGGCCTTCCAGGTTCCAGTTTCCTTTTTTCTCGCCGGGTTTCCTTTGTAATCTACTGTCCCGTCTTGAGTATAATTATCTTCTTCTTCTCCCATGACTTCACAGAAACTTTGCGTTCAATTTTTTCAGTGCAGCTTCAAGATTTGCTCAACCAGAATACAACAATGGTGCTGAACAAAAACAAACATATGAAATAGAAATCTACTAATTTATGTCGAATTCTTTGGAAATCGAAAACAGTTGTGCTCACCTTCAGGAATAGCTTATTAGAAGCATGGATTTAGCAATTCTGTTCTCTCATATTTGTGCTCGTCATTGGATTAAGAGGACGTTGAGTTCAAGAAAATGCTCATTGCTAGCTGTTCAAGGAATTGCTTGACATTATAGCTAATCTTTATACTACGATACTAACATAGTCCAAGTTGCTTCTTCCATAACATTTTTAAATTGTTTTCAATATCATATCCAATTATGATTAATTAACTGCATATTATTAGAAGCCTATGACGTTTGGTAGCGTACGTTGACTAATTTTTGGAATTCATTATGTGGGAGACTCTCCAACTGATGATCATTAAGTTTCTTCACATGGATGCATGTAAAGATTCTTGATTCCTCTTTATCATTGTAATTGTTAATTCAAGAAGTATAGTTGACCATACCAATGATCTGAGGCAAGCTATGGGGTCGGAATCTGATGATGTTATAGAATTGACAGAGCAACAGAATATTCAAATTCTACAGTATTTGGAGCTGTGTGAACATATTGATGTACAGTTTTTGTCATGGAAATGTGAACAAATTAAAGAATAGGCTGTATCCGGATAGAGACATACGCAAGGGAGCAAAAGGATATATTGTCCTTCGCCGTTTGTGTGGCTGTCTCTGTCAACGCGACTTGCGGTGTTAGCCAAATGAAGTCATTGCTTTATGTTTGTAGTGTTCCATTATAATACTTTACCACCGTATTCACACATGCTCCGTCGTCCCCGGAATCCTTATATATATTGATTTGACAGGTAATCTGTTGTTCACACTTTATTATTTACTACTATTTGGTCTTATCGGATGAAAATACAGAGAACTCGCTGGTGACTTGTTCTATATTATGTGGGAGAGTCAATGTCAATTTTGCGCTACTTTATTAATACATTTGCGGGTTGCACTTAAGAGATTGTATTGATGATCTTCAAAGTTACAGAGTTTGTTTCGTACAAAGAAATCTCGCACACAAATAGTCTCATTATAGAGCCCCCCAAAAGCCAGGGCACATTTGGGTTGTGTTAAAGAATTGAAATCGAACCGAAATCGAGGCGAAACTGACCTCTTGTGGTAGGTTGCAGTTTATAAAAAACAAAAACCGCATATGACATTCAGTTTTTAAATTGAGTTGCACGGTCGACTATATTGTATCCAACCCAACTTTTACTCTTCAGTTTAACAATATACAAATTACGATTTATAATCGTAATCAATCTCAAGTGATTTTGGTTAACTAATCAAATTTGTATTTATTATAGTTCATAATAGGGTACAATTTAGAATTTGTATGGGACCAAATTTCACTTCTGGCACAGGACCCTTCAAATCTTTGAGACGGCCTTGCCAATTATGGAAGAAGCATTGGCTGGATTTATCTTGAATCATAGTGTATTTTCATTTCAACAACATTTACAGCATATTTGTACATTAATTGAAAGACTATTAGGGACATGTAGTTGACTTTATCATCAATTACTTACAATGCTGTACATATAGTAACTCTCAATCACATTCACTGATCAATGCTAGCTCCCAGCAGGTTTCTTATATGTATACCACCTTGCAACCAAGAGAAAATACCCAAAATTGATCACACTCAGCACAGCCAGAAGCCAGAAAAAGTTTTGCAGCTGACCATAATTCAAATTGTCCGGTATCCATCCAATGCTCCCATTCCTAGTACTCACCTTTGTAACAACACTCAACAACAAAGAGCTCAAGTAGCTCCCAAGAGCACCAGTAGCAAGTGACAGTGCAGTGCACAAGCTCCTCATAGCATCCGGCGCTTGCTCGTAGAAAAACTCCAATTGTCCAATGACAGTAAACACTTCCGCGAATCCAATGATAAAATACTGAGGAACTTGCCAAAATATTGACATAGGCATTTGATCCAAATCATAGTAGTTGTATCTTCTCACAATTCCAAGCCTAATAACCTCCAAAGTTCCTGCAGATAGCATAGCAAAGACGGATATGACGAGGCCTGTGCCCATCCTCTGGAGCTGAGTTAGGCCATTCTTGTGTCCGGTGTGTTTTCTTGCGATTGGTACTATGATTCTGTCGTAGACCGGGACCCAGAAAATGACACTGAGAGTGTCTACCATGGAGAGAGACGCAGCGGGGACCTCAAAACTAGATGAGCCCAAATGTCCATCCATTTTCGCGCCTTGCAATGTGAACAATGTGCTCATTTGACTGTACACAGCAGAGAAAATTATACCAGAAGTCCATATAGGAAGCAACCTGATGATAGCTTTCAGCTCCTCGACTTGAGTAACGGTACAAAGCCTCCACGAGCTCGATGAATCTTTTAAGATATCCGAGGGAATCTCCACAGCTGCCTTGTCAAAGAAACTGTAATGTTGTTTAGATCAATTAAAGTGCGGGAATAAGAATTGTTTTTAGTAAATTTTGAGTCTCATACACTAACCTCAAGCCTTTTGTGTGGTCAAGCTTGCGGCTTCCTTGGATAATAGACTCTGCATCACTAGTTTCAAACAAAATAGACTTGTCAGCAGGCACTTGAACTCGGTACTTCCTGAAGGATGCCGCCAGGACTTGACACAGGCGTGTCACGGGGCTGCCCGCGGGCTTCTGGTTGCGATACAATCGAGTTCCTGAAAAGAAGCTCACTACAGCAATTGCCATGGCCGCTGATGGGATCCCAAAACCCCATCCCCATCCCACATTTTCTTGCACCCATACCAGAACTGAAGCAGCAACAAGAGCGCCGATGTTGATTGATAAGTAAAACCAGTTAAAGAAGGAGCTTTTATGCGTCTTCTCAGCCTCGTCTGCATCATCAAACTGGTCTGCTCCGTAGGACGATACGCAAGGTTTTATACCTCCGGTACCTAGAGCTATCAGATAAAGTGCTACAAAGCACACTGCACTTTGTATTTCTGTTGCGTAGCAATTGTCTTTTCCATAACATGTTGGCCTTAGTCCTGGAATTGTTGCTGACATTGTCAATAATGTCATTCCCTGCACACAAAATTGAAAGTGTTGTGCGTGTCATGTCCGTGTCGTGCTGAAGGTTGTTTATGTTATGCTATGACTAGAACGGGACTTACTGCGACATATATGATTGAAAAGCAAGCAATTGTCCAATATCTTCCTAGATATGCATCAGCAAGAAAGGCTCCAATCAAGGGTGTGATGTAGCATGTCCCTGACCAATTATACACATTCTTACTTGCTGTGGCACTACTCTGGTTGAGTTGGTTTTTGAAATAAAGGACCAAATTTGAGCTCATCCCATAGTAGGCCAGCCTTTCACAGCACTCGTTTCCTGTTGACGAAAGACGAAACCAATAATTAGCATCTTTTTTGTTCTCACCCATTTCCTGATCTTCCCATTTGCTTGATGATGAATAATATATACAAGCTAGTACCTAAAATATAAGGGCATGCCTTCCAGGTGCCGGTGTCCTTTTTCCTCGCCGGGTTTCCATGAGAATCTATTGTTCCATCTTTAGTGTAAACATCATCTTCTGCCATGGCCTAGCTTCTAGATAATATTGTGAAGGTGCAAATTGGGGCTGGACAAGAAAATCATGTACAAAATATCTCAATCTAGTTCATTCTATAGAAGTTTCTATTTAGATATGTTGTTTTTGGAAATATGTAAATATGCATTGTTATCTTTATAATTTCTTGCAAGTTTTAGCTTTTGGGATGTGTTTTTGAAAAGGGGTGTTGCAAAAGATGCATGTTGTTCTTGATCAAGTGATGAATTTATAAAAATCAACTTAGAAATAGGTGGTCCTTGTAATTATCATGTCAGAAACAAAAATAGTAATTGTCTGAAATGCGTACCTTAAAAAAAATAAACAGACGGCAGCACCAAACGACTGTTTTTGGTAATCAACTTGTAAGTATTGTTTTTATCTAGAGACCTCCACGGGTGTTGAGTTCAAGGAAGAATCCATCACCAGCTGGTTCCACACATATGTTTTCAGTAGCCGAATTTGTATTCTCCATGATAATATTATTCTGTTTTAACATATATAGAGAATATGTTACTTCTAATGGACAAGCTATTGCCTCAATTGATCCGTTACGTTGAGGATGTGTGGTGATTTTTTTTTTTTTTTTTGTAATTTAATTACAAATAATAAATTGCACGATGAGAGACTTGGTTCAATAAAGATTGATGTGCAGGGCTTAAAAATATACTTCCATCAGTCTTTCTCAGCACAGCTTGCACTTATATTTCAGTTGAACCAGTTTCGGAAATTCCAAATCATCAGTCATTTTTATCATTTTCTGCTATTTATACTGTTTTGATTAGAATTAGATAAGAAATGGGCCCATGTTCGAGCACCGCAAAGGCTGCGGTTTTGGTAGATTTGGGCCCTACTTTCAGCCCATTACTTTTAACTTAAGGCCTGTAAGATGAGAATGGGCTTGGGTTTATTCGTTATTTAGCGACGATATATTTTTTTGGATTTTATATTTTCAGACCAAGGGTAGTTAATTTACTGATCAAGAAGGTGAACATTCATTATATGTGTTATTTATATACTCCCTCCGTCCCAAAATGAGTGTCTTGTTTGTCTAATTTTTTTGTCCTAAAATGAGTGTCTTGTTTCTATTTTT